>VDFB02093377.1:0-12791 GCA_007258455.2 Sequoia sempervirens
TTGGATCAAGGACTTCAATATCTAGTGCACTCATATTTTTCATTTATTTTTTATAATCTACTATTTTTCCACATATGAACATAGAGCTTGATTTTTAGTGAAAATCCTATGTTTAATAAAACTAAAAAAACAAATACATAATAAAACCAAAACATATTAAAATTATATTTGTTGGATAGCTCGTTCTGAGGACTACTATCATCCAGTTGGGTCTATGAAGTCTCCTCCATTTCATCCTCAACCTGGAGCTTGGAAATGAAAAAATTCCCAGACTTTTGGTGCTAGAGGTTGAGAAGTTGGGAAAAGGAGGGTTCAGGCAAACCATGGGGGCTTCGCTTGAACTAGGGTTCATTCGAACCTCCTTTCAAAAAATGTTTTCTTTTTTTTTTTTGCGGGAATGGTGGGACATTGCATTTAACTGGTTCGCTCAAACCAAGGTTCATTCAAACCCTTTTTTGGTTCGCTCGAACCAAAGGGTTCATTCGAACCCCAAAAACTATTTTTCTTTGCATGGGGTCATTTTCTGCAACTTTTCCTTCCTCATTCAAATTGTAAACCACTTTTGTGGGTTTATCCACACACTACATTAAGTTCAAGAATATTCTATTACAATGACATTCAAGAATAATAGTGTGCACTTACATCTATCATATTTGATTGAACACACTCATTGTATGGAAAATGAATCACCTAGTAATCATTCTAGAATTCACATATGCATGTTGTACTTGTTTTAACCATCAATACCTAGGGATGCATCAAGAGCCAAAATTGAACAAGTCAAAAATCCAATGGTGCCAAAAGATCAAGATGAAATCACTCCTACATATTATCAAGTGTCTTGATTATTAATTTAGTATATTCAACCAAAGAGCCAAATTTTTTTGAATTGAAGTCAAATGTAGATGCAGCTATGGCCTAGATGGAAAAGGATAAGAGGAATAAATAAGGATTAAAAGTACAACTTGTTGAACTTGAAGGATATATCAAGCAACTAGTAGGTCCATTACAATCAATCAATCAAATTCCCATTACTATTATCATTCTCTCCCAAGATGAGGTCACTTCATTTGATAAGATGAAGCATGCTAACAACATTACTTAAGAAGGGATGAAGATATTGATCATTTTTAAATACTACCAACTTGATAGAAAAAAAGATAGAGTGTGAAGAAAGGTAACATTGTCTAGTAGTTTATTTTATAAGAGCTCGCAATCTGATAGAATTAAAAGATTGTTAGATGTCAAGATTTTGGATATCAATCAATTTCATGGGTTTAAATTAGATCCCAAAGAATATAGCCTACCAAACACAAAGTAAGTTTAATTTTGATCCATGTACACAAAAAGCTAGGGTATTCCCAATTTTTTTGAGGTGCATATATATCACTATTTAGATCAATTGATAGACATTCTTTGGTCACAAATACTAGGCAATCTCTCTCTTTATTTACTATTAATGATTTGATTATACTTAATTTTCTAATATTTCCTAATATGGTTGTCTACACCCGAACAACTAATTGAATGTAGGTTGATTTGCTTTTATTTTCTTTTTTATATTAATTAACCTAGATATGCCTTAAAGAAACCTTAATTTTCCTTTTCAATTATATATGTGTATACGTGCACATGTATGTATGCATGTACATATGTATTTGTGTGTATGTGAATGATTACTATATTATTGATCCACCATTGATTATGCCAACCATATATGTATATGATTGCATGTGTCATTGTGTCCATTAGATTCACAACCTAAATTTGAGCATTATATTGTTGTATTTATGCATTGTGCCATGAAATACAATCAATCCTATCACACAAAAGGGATTATTTTGGAAAACTATCACATGAAAGGGGGGTATTTTTTAGAGACTATTAAAAATACTAGACAATTATATTTGTATCTATCTAGTTTAGGGGGTATTTTTTAGAGACTGTAAAAAATACTAGACAATTATATTTGTATCTATCTAGTTTATGATGTTTCCTTCTTTAGCTATTCAATGCCTTAGTATTTGATGTGCAAGTTTAAATGGATAAATATAAAGAAAATTTACTTGATATGTAGGGTCAACTATTAAATTAAGTCCCTACTTGGACCCAATCGCACACACAATCTCATGGTACATTCTAACTTTCAAAGTTTACCATCTATAAAACAAATAATTTTTAAAATTGACTATTACACATTACCTTACATACCAATTTTTTTGAATTGAACATCTAAAATTGCGTTTTAAAATCAATCACGAGATCATCCATATCATATAGAAAAATACACTGAAATACACATTTGAAAAAATAAAATCATTAGTACTTAGCTTGCATCATCCCTATATGAACAAATATTAGAATGACCCCTTATTCTAGATTGACGGTGGGGACATTCTAGTTTATTCCACGTATTTAACACCTAATCAAACATTCGTACACATATTTAACACCTAATCTCATATTTGAACACCTCCCACTCTGTCGTATATCCGACCAGCGCGTGACACAGCGCATATAATCAATCAAATGTTTCGGTGTCACATGGCAATAAGAAAGAAAATGATCTATTTTGACCCGTCTCATTCCCATAATACACCTATCTATATATTTTAGATATCTATTACTCTACTCTTTGCCCCAAATCGATTTCATCTCCTTCGTTTCATTAATTACAATTTTAGATACATACCTGCGTCTTTGAATTCGACTCTGATATTCTACCTTCACTATACAACTTCTCTTCCTGCTACTTAATTCTGCTGGAACAGAAACCAGAAGAGATGTCTCGGATTGTTTATCCCTGCGCAGCTTGCAAGATTCAACGAAGAAAATGTGGAGATAAATGCGTGCTTGCTCCTTTTTTTCCACCAAACAATCCTCGCAAGTTTTTAGTAGTACGCAAATTATTTGGAACAAGCAACATAGCAAAAATCCTTCAGGTATTGATCAAATGTTTTTTTAGGGTTTTTTATTACACTTCAATCGAAACAATTCGATTGATTGAACTATGATTTTGATCGACTGTATTTCAACTCAGATCTAAATTACAAAGCGGATTTTAACATCGTTCCGTTTTCTGTGCAGGATATTCCAGCTGAGAAGCGAGCAGATACTGTAACAAGCCTGGTATACGAAGCAAGTATGAGAGTAACTGATCCTATCTATGGCTGCGCTGGTGCCATCTGTCAATTGCAGAAACAAGTATTACACCTCCAATCACAACTAGCAACCACTCAAGCACAGCTTCTCAAAGCACAGGCTAATCATGCGTCTCTCGTCGCCGGCTTTTTTAATAGCGGTGAAACATTGGATGTAGTACATGAAAACGATCCATATAAGGACGAAGTAATAGTTTTGAAAGGCGATGAGGACCCGTTTGGATTATGGGCGCCACTGTGAAACTGTCAATTCGTTCTATATTCCGTATTAATAACTTTACAAGCATTCCTCAATCTGGAATCGTCTGGGGGGATTTGTTTTTAATGATATTGATAGATCTGTCAAGTGTCTGTCACACAATCAGGAGTAGTCCGTGCAATGAAATGGTGGTAAATATATTTGTACCAACTGCTGATATATTCTACAAACTGAATCATGGTCTGCCTCTAGAGGCTCCACCAATGTCATCTTGTTAAAAGATCATTAAATTGTTTATATATATATATATATATATATTAAGAAAATAAAATTTACATTAAATATATAAAGAAATTTCATCATGATGTTGGTTTATCATTTTGTATTGAGAGAAAGCCTTCCATTCCAAGGCACGAGTCTGAGAGCAAGCTAACAACAAACTATTTTCTAGTCTTAACATATACAATAAAAAAATCTTACACATATTTAACACATAAAAAGTAAATAAAGCTCTAGTACCTTAACCAATAGTAAAACAACAATGAGAAATGGCATAATTGTACATCAAAACCCCACATCAATCTTAAACCAATGGCCGTGCCCACCAACATCCTATTCCATTATTGGGAGCAAGACTAAAATTTTGTTAGAGATTCAAATGTCTAATATAAAATTTGAATTCTCTATTAAAAATTAATTAATATTTATACATTAAGGAAAAAAGTTTCAATCATTGCATCAAGATAACATCTTATATATATAATATATAATTATAAAGATCAAATTTTATTGTTTGTTTGTATTTGTGATTCACTCTCAATAACCAACACATTCTAGATGCTAAAAGATCGTGTATGTCATATTCTTATATATTTTAATAAATAAATTTATTTTTAAAATTAAATTTTTATATTTCATTTGGATTGTTTATATCTTTAAATTATTTTTTATTAAATATTAAATGATTCTAACATAATATTTTTATTTATCATTATTTTGTAATGAAAATAATGTATAATATGACAATCAATCATTAAAGTCATATAAAAGAATTCTTTACAATATTTATTTGAAAAAATTAACTAGCAATAATAATAATATATAATATTTCTATTTAAATAATTGACAATAATTATTTATATATTTATTAAAATACAATTTGGAAATTTAAAAATGATAACATAATGTAGCATAGTACATAAATCTAGCTGATTTAATGAAAGAGTGCTACCTCCAGCTTTGGTTTATAAACGTAGAGTAGTGAATTGTCACCCCTCACAATTCTACACCACCCACGCCCTATTTTTACAACATTAATTATAATAATAATTCATTTTGAGACTAGATCATAAAATACATTAAATTCCCCAAAACCTCGATAAATTTGGGGGAAAATCACTTGGTTAGGTGGGTAGTTCTCATGACTTTAAAGGGGAACTAAATCATTTTGAGTCTTTGGTGCCAGTCCTTGGTGGATTAAAGATCTAGGTGATCCTATAACAAAATTGTCAATTGGAGTGCATATATATAAAACATGTTTATCCTCATTCGAAAAATTATAAGGAGAGAAGAAAAGAGGCAATTATGAATAGAAACTGAAATTATTCATTATGAATATGTATTGAGTTATCCTCTACATGAGTTAGATACAACAATATAATTTTTGTGGACTAACCTATTGCAAGTATTCAATCCATTCAAGCATCCATCAAACAACCTTTGGTGGCAACTCATGGTGTGGACATCACTTTGACATAGATTTCATACCAAGGTAACATTTCCATTTATCATTTGTCATTTTTCAATTATTGTTTTGGCCTTTGCTTGACCTAGGAAATGCCCTCTGGCCAACATCATTTGGTATATGTGGGTAGAAATACCAAAGAAAGGTTTGACTAACAAAATCCATTATACAATGCAACATTTCCCCTTCCTCCATTTATGGAGGATAGATTTAGAAGTTTTGTCAAGAGCAAGTCATAAGAAACAAAAAGTAGAGTGTAACCTACCTTTTAGAGTTTTTAGATCTCAAAAAAGCAACAACTTAAGTCTAGGCCACCCAAGTCCCTATCCACCCAATTCAAGCTCAATTTTAATTGTAGGTTCCTCTCTGTATCTCCTTCTCAAATCTACAATTATTCGAATAGTTTCTATTTTTGTCTGTATGATAAGTTACGTTTTTTAGATCTAGGGTTTATGTCAAATAGGCTTGTTAAAACACACATAAAAATTGTTGTCTTTGCAACTAAAAAGGACCTAAATCATGGGAGATTGACTCTCCTTTGTGGCAGTTAGCCAATCATCAAACCTAGTTGGTTTTGTGTATGAGTGTAGAGGGCAAATGAAAAGAAGTTAATCCTAGTTGGATCTATGATCACTTTGTTGAAAACAGCTTGTCATAAATGTCAAAGGTTGTCATTGATGTAGTAAGAGGATTGATTTCAAAGGTGTTTCAAAGAATATATGGTTAGAGATGACACTATCTTTTTATGAGATTAGTGTGAATTAATTGAAGTTGTACTATCATACCTCCTAATCCAATTCAAGGAGGATGTACCTCCAATATTCTTCGCCAAGAACACAATACTCAAGATAATAACCTAGGTATACCTCCTATATATACCATAATTATGCCTAGCATATCATCCACATCAACCTAGATAACCCTATATAAGTCTTAGTTGACCTAAATAACAAAATAACAATATAATATTGATAATATGATTAATTAAGTGTTAAGGTAGAAAAAATTTGACTACTCATAACACTATACACACTATAAGGGAAGGGCATAAGATAGGGGCTAGCAAAAAAATAAAATAAAAAAATAGATGTTAGCCTAAACTAAGAATGGTAAAATGGACACATAAATAGGCTAGTGGTGGTTTGTACTATAAGATAACTAAAAAACTTGAAATTGAAATACTTTAAAATTCTCCAAATATCAGATATTAACATTGGGGTAGAGACATCAATCCATAAAGTAGATACATGTAAAACTGGAACAATAATTCATAAAAATAAAAAAATGTCAAATCAAACCCATAAATAAATGATACAAGGTGTCTACAATAAGCTAAGTCATCCTACACAAAAAAAAATTCAAGAAGGCACAAATCATCTAGAAAGACCTAAAACCTTATGTACAACAAAACAAAGGAAAAATATTAAATTATAAGAAAAGTTAAAAACTAAATGATGGATATTGGGTGATAAAATCTCCTAGTCATGGGAGGAAATACCATAGTGTATATGGATATGTCAATTCGTGTTGCACAAATGTCAAAAGTATGGTTAGAAACATTAAACAAAAAATTATAGTTTATAATTCATAAAACACTCCATGGAAAGTTTAGTTTAGAAATGTGGGTCCCATTTAGTATGCAAAAATATACACAAGAGAGCTCAAAGTATAAAAACAAGACTCAAACAAAAGAAATCAAGCATTTACCTTATACCCAATTGTACGTCTATTTGAACCAAAGAGGTATTTGCACCCAAGTTGAAAGATCTTAAACAAAACCTCTCAAATACCTTTGGATGCACACTATAAATGTGGATATGTTCAAGATTAGGATGTGAAATTGCAGCTATGTTGGTAGCTAACTCAAGTATCATAACTTCACATTCAAGGTTTATGTGTTAAAGATGATGGATTTGATCTTAGATTTATAAATTTTTGTTAGGATGAATGGAAGGAAAGAATTTGATATTGGATCATGAGTTAACCCCAATTAACGGTGGAGTGGATTTGGAGAGGTCAAACTCATTAGCTAGTTGTCTCATGTTGATTGATGAGTTAACTAAATTGATTGATTAGTTAACTATTTTAATTGTTTCATTGATTTAAAATTATTTTTATTTAATTATTTATGGATTATGTATTTAATTTTAGTTTATCTAGTATTTGTGAGAAATTAATTTATTTAAAATTTTGAATAGTTGGTGGGAAGATGATTTATTTTAAACATAATTAAATAATAAAAATAATGTAATTAATTTGATTCTAATGATGGTGGACTACTTAAGGTAGGATGAATTATTCTAGTAAGTGGATAAGTGATGAGATTCAATGTCCACGCTATAATTTTTTCATAGCGAATATATTAGAGTCACTCATAGCAATTGATATGGTGACACAAAGTGCATGGAATTTGAGATCGATGGTAGTGGGGAAAATTTTATGAGACAAAGAAAATGTAAAGGTGACTTGAGGGTATTGTGAACCTCATAGAAAATAATAGAAATGATGTAATATAGTAGATAGATCTCACAACCTAGTAAGAGAAATTTACCAAAATTTATTTAGAAAATAGATCAAACTTTTGATGCAAGAAGCACCATACAATGCTCCTTATTGAAGGATGCCACTCCACACTCTATCTCAATATGAGATTCTAACACATACAATATTCTTCATATCTCATATGAGTCTCTTTCTCTTATTATATACTATCATCTACCTACTACTAACACTTACTCATACATATAGAATAAACACTTCTCTTCTAATTAAGTAATGGGATTATTTATAAAGTATATGCACCCAAATCTATTATTTATTACTACCTAATTAATTAGTGGGTTCACTTTTGTGATTATAAATTTTAGCCTTAAGTAAACTTGAACTGTGAATTTGAACATTTTTTATTTTGACATCAATAATATGTTTATAGACATTGTTGGTAAATGTTGTTTAGGAGCTTGTTAGGCTAGAATTTCTCGCTTTTATTGTTGACATAAATGCAACATGTTGATTAATAAGTGTGTATATAATATATTAAAACTTGACATAATATTTAGTATTAATATATTGGGTGTTTAATGTCTAGTGCTTATGACACATAGTGTATAAAGTAGTATGCTATTATTAGCATGTTATTTTGTTTCTAGTGTATGCAAATGCCAATTTTTATTACCTACTAGACACAACTAGTTTCTTCGAATCAAGATGTTCATTAACAATTAAGTTTGTTTTAATTTTGTCATATTACTTTTCTGTTTCATTTTACATGTTCGTTAAATTTTCTATTCAATTTTATCATGGTGTAATAATAATAGAAATAATATTCTATTTTTCTATTTTTCTTCTTATTAGGACTTTTAATGAGAAGACATTGGGGATGACCTAAGTTTTATTGTGCAGTGGGCCTGCCTTGTGTTGAATTATAGGTGTTCGCGAGGATTCGATGAGGTCAGCAGACTTGTAAAATAGTGGTGTGTGGAGTTCATATCGCTAACTAGACCTATTTTTTCGCATGGTGTGAATAAAGAAATTCCTAGCGCAGCCCACGCTAGAAAGTATGGGAGAATCATTTGAATTCAACCTCTCCTTAAACAAAACAAGCATGTGGATGACATCATAGCCGATTACATCACCCCAAGCTCAACATAAAAAAACATTTGTTTACTAGTACTTCATGTTAATAAGTTTGGTATACTGTAAATATGTTTTTAAAAACAATAATATAATATATAACTTTAAATGTGTATTAAATTAGTTTATAATAGTTAAAATGAAAAAGTTAGTAATGTGTATTTTGTTACTATTTTCTATTGTTTTTACTCCTTCAACTATTCCAACTACTAGTTGATAGTTGTCATTCTTGTATTCTTGTTTTGTTTAATACAAAAAAAATGAAAAATTTGAAAAAGTTAGTAAGGTGTAAATTTGAAATTTAAATTTTAGAAGTTTATGATTGTTGTATTAGGAACATTTTTAATGTTGAAATTTTTATTAAAAAAAAGTATAATAAGTCGATTTTCACATAAAAAAAGCGAATGAGTATAACTAATCAAATTTTTATCATTATAAGTTTTGACAGTGTATCATAATTTTTATTGATAGTGCTAGCAAGTTTTGATAATAATACAAAAGTTAAATACAGTCTAGTTATGCAAATTTTAATAGAAGTGCAAGAACTTATCCTCCAAACTTAGTATTTCAATCTCTTCAAGTGCAAAATAATTCTATTTTCATAATATACTCACTTAGGATCAAGACTTAAATCCACTAAAGTTTGTGAAAATATAATGTTTCAAGAAAACTAATGGAGAATGAATGACTAAGGCTCAAATTGTGACAACAATGATATGGAGTCATCCTTTAGCTTCTTTTTCATGAGAAAATAAGAATCAAACATGTGGCTTCATCTAAAGGAAATAGATAAACACCTAAAACCAACATGAATAACTCAACCATTTGATGTGAGGCCTCATCTAGTTGTCACTCAATAAAATTCCAACATATCACCACTAAAATTTAGTGTAGACACAAAGCTATGAGCACTAAATTGAATAAATGACATAGGCCTACAATGAACTTGTCACTAATGAACACATGGACACATGATGACATTGAGTGAGCCTAATGAAATTTGAGTGACTCTCAAAAAAATTTCACAAGCAAGTACTTGCTTATTTATCTTATAAGCAATGGAATTTAAACATCTTCACTCCACGTCACATTAAAATACATATTTAATAGCCAACTCATACATTTTTACTAATGAATAGAAGTATTAAAGAGTTGAGAATTATTAAATTTGAGATTAGTAGTCTCAAAGAATTGGAAGATTATTGAGGTTTCTATGAATGGCCAATTGATAAGTTGTAATGAATAAAAATTAACCACATTCTAGGCTCATTTTAGTGCTTAGCAAGGTATTACGTAGGAACAAAGTGCTAATTTTTTTTACTTAATTGCATGGTGACATAACATTTGAATTTGGAGATTTACAATAGTAGGGTAGCACTAAGGAAATGAGGACTAAAATAAAAAATCAATCAAGGGGCGTATGCCGATTGTTGGTGACTTCACAAGTGATTATAGTAAGAAATTCAAATTATTTTGCATTTATCTAGTTAATGATTTGATAATGCTAGGATGAATTTGAGCCATTAAATTCAAAGATAAGAGGATATGAGATAGATAAATAAGTAATTAATAGACTAAAAGCCTAGGAATAAAAGGAGATTACATGTCACAACATGGTGAATGTGGGATATTGGCTATTAACAAATGTAAAAGTATGAATATCAATATTTTATGTGAAAGCAACAAATTTTAAATTGGAGTCACATTCATCATCAATCATGAGCACAATTTAGTAGATAGAGAAAAAGGGAAATAAAATATCATTTAATTAAACAAGTCTTTGGACAAGGTGATTTAATGGTAGATCTATCAAATAAATATAAAATCCATAGTCATAAGTCATTAGGGAATTAAAGAACCATAAACCTTGTTACTTGAGGAAAAAATTGAACCCTTAAGAGAATTCCCAAAACATAATAAGAAATAGAACCCCACAAACCCTTGGGTTGATAGTAATAAATGATTTTAGATAAATAGAGAAGGCCACTACATTTGTGTTTGTCATTGTGTCATTCATAATAACATTGTATAGGGTATGTGTAGGATCATCATGGAAAAATAGGCCCTTAGTGGCAAAAATTTAGAAAAATAAGAGTTAGGCAACTTTGACATAAAAATTTGAATAAGTTATCTTTATTATTTTAAAAATATATAAGAATAGAATCGTAGCAGTTGAATGTAGCTTCTAAACTACTAGATTTATTTATTTTTAAAAATTCTATTTGGTGAAAATTTGAAATTTCAATGCGAGTATCGCTTGATGGTGTTTTCCTCGCACAACAACAACTCAGATAAATACAATATCCTATCTCTCTTGAAAGGTAATCTTTAACAATAAGTTATGAAAATCACCCCAAGGTCTCTCGGGTGTCAGGTCATGACAATGCATAAACAACTCAGATAATATGTGAAAATGCTGGTAATCACAAGGGGCCTTACAAATGAACAATGCTAGAAGTGAATTTTCATCAGATGCAACAATATGATGCTTTCAATCCTAAAACTAACCCGATTCAAAATAAACAGCAAAAGGGATAAGGTTTCAGAGGAGATTCTATTTATTCTAACTCCTAAGATCAATCACAATAATGATGAAAGTTGCAAATGGACATATCCCTAACAAAACCGATCTCTGTTTGATCAAGGACAATCCTGCAACTACACATAAATGGTGCAATCTTCTGGGGAAATCCAAAGATTTTCAGACTTTGAACATTCATTCACATACCCAACTACTGGCACAATGTAAACAAGCATTCACAGTTGAACTTAGCACAGAAGTGAGGCCCAAACTACCTTTACATAGCAATCTACAATCAACAAATTGCTAAAAGTATGGACCAGAAATTGATCAACATTATTAACATTTCACCATCATTGTAAAAGAGTTGAAATCTAACATCTAACATCTAATATCTAAGAGTCAAGAACAAGAAACCATAAAAACTATCGAAAATAAATACAAAGTTTTCCAAATCAACAATCCAATTGTATTACTTCTCCAGCATTGCATAACAATTTCAAGTCTTCCATCTCCTATAGCTAATTCTGAAAACTACCTGCCAATTCTGGCCTTCTAACTTAGCAAAATTCTGGCCTAGTCAAAACTCCTAAAAATCTCCCCTTACAAATGAGGCACAAATGCCATTTATAGAGAACCCCCCAAACATGTCGGCCTAATTAGATTTTACAATAATAACTGGCCTCAAAATAGGTCGGCTTAAGGAGAAATTTGGTAACAAGGCACACATTAAATGTCAGTACTACAATGAGGTCGGCCTAGGAGAAATTCAAAAGAGGACAAGATTTGCATTAAATGCATGAATATTATCCATGTCGGCCTACGATCTCTAGCAAGATTAGATTCACGTGTCCTCCAGAAAGTCCTCCAGCTGTAGACAGTTTTGGCACAGATTCTTAGGCAGGTCCCACTTTGAAAATTTAAATTAAACACTTCTAGATTCCCCTTTTGGCACGAATCCATATGCAAGTTCCCCTTTTTAATATTTCTTTAGTCCTGAAAAATAGATATCATCATTAATAGCCCACATGTCCAAATTAAATTCAAATAAAATTCTGACCTTTAAGAAAAACTTACATTTTTATAAGGAAACTTTCATTTTCAGATTTTTTTCCACTTTTGGAAATTTTTATTTTCAGGATCATTTAAAAAAATTTCCACTTTTGGAAAAAATAATCATTTTCGGAAAAATTTCCATTTCGGGAAACCAGACCAAGGGGAAAATCCAGGAAAATCCAGGTCAGGTGGACTCCAGACCAGAATCTAGAAAAATCCAGCCGGACAGGGTTCCGGAAAAATCCAGGTCAGGCAGATTTTACTAAATAAGGAAAAAATCTCAACAATAGATCATCAAAACGAACCAAGAATGCATGTAACATCGTGTAATATATCAAATTAAGCATGGGGTGTTGAGCATTTATCATCAAATTCATCAATTTAATCCAGTACTTCAATTTGCACAAAGCCTGGCAAAAAATCCAGAAAAATCCGGGTGGACAGGATTTTCGCGGACGGCATAAAATTTCAGACCTT
>VDFB02093378.1:0-12059 GCA_007258455.2 Sequoia sempervirens
GGGGCCGCCATTTCCACACCGTTTATCCGATTGACTCCATTCAAAGGCAGTTCTTCTCAGTTTTTCGTGCTCTTTCCAATGATATATACCACTTCATACTTTTGAGAAGTTGGTTGGGGCACCTTTTTCTTCATCATCTGCCTCCTCGAAGGCGGTATACCCTACCATTCTCTCAGTTTACTCGTTCCGAGTAAACATTCATCCGTTTCACATATCCTTTCATCATTCCAAATTCTGGTTCCATCATTCCGATCATCCGTTTACTCATTCCGAGTAAACAATCATACATTTCACACCTCCTTTCATCATTCTGAACTCTTGATCATCCGTTTACTCATTCCGAGTAAACAATCATACATTTCACATCTCCTTTCATCATTCCAAGCTCTCGTCCTATCATTCTGATCATCTGTTTACCATTCCGAGTAAACGTTCACCCATTTCACATATCCTTTCATCATTCTGAACCCTCATTCTGTCATTTCGATCATTTGTTTACGCGTTCCGAGTAAATATTCACCCATTTCACATATCCTTTCATCATTCTGAACTCTCGTTCTGTCGTTATGATCATTTTTTTTACTCGTTCTGAGTAAACATTTATCCATTTCACATATCTTTTCATCATTCTAAACTCTCGTTCTATCGTTCTGATCATCCGTTTACTCATTCTTAGTAGTCGTTCATCCATCCCAATCAACCGCTTGCTCATTTTGAGTATTTGTTCGTCCATTTCTATCATCCAGTTCTCCAATCAAATAATCGTTTTCCCCATCCAAATCCCTTAAACTTTGTCTCGGGTTATTATCCAAATTGACTGAAGTGTTTGATCTGATCGTCATCATTAACATCCTCTTAGGGTTGTCATCCATCCTAAGTTAATCATCATCGTCGGCCCAATCAATCCATTTTCAATCTCAAAGTGGATTCGGTGCTGCAATCATCCATTCATCCTTGAATCCGATCAATCAGCATCCTAAGTCGCCTAGGGTAATCTCTGAACAGGGTTTATAGTCCCTTTCGTCATCCTACCCAATCCATCATCCGATCAATCATCGATCAATCTTATCCAATCCAATCTAATCGCATTCCTATCCAATCACATTCGGCCCAATCAATCTACTTCCATCTCGAAGTAGATTCGGTGTCGTAATCATCCTTTGATAATCCAATCCGATCATCAAAGTCAATCTGATCGTGTCATCCAATCATCCTAGTTTGAGCTTTAATCCAATCCCGATCTGAGCTTGTCCTAAATCCCGATTTGGGCCTTTGTCCATTTCCATCCAAAATCTTTATCCATCATCTTTATCCTTTCATCATCATGAATTCTTATCCTCCATCAATAGTGGTCAAGGGAAACCCTAATTACGTCGACGACGATAACGAAAGTCTTGTTGACCAAGAGGTATACGACATAGATCCCTTTGACACTATCATTGCTAGTAAGCTTTCCCCACCCACATTCCAAAATCCAATCACCCCATTGAGTCATCCCATCATGTCTTCATCTATGCCTAATCACACTCCTTATGCTACCTTTGACAAGGGATGTCCATCATATCCATCATATCCTTCATCTACATCATCCTCTTATCCAACACTCGCATCCTCTTATCCTAGTTTGCCGTCCACATCCTCCTATCTCAATCATTCATCTGCATATACCCACTACCCCAATCTCCCATATCAATCTGCTCACCCTAATCCTACATTCGCACCTTCCTATTCTAATCCAACATCCACACCAACCTATCCTTATCCTACTCTGACATCCGCAGTCCCCTATCTCCATCCACCACCTCAAGCTTCTCATCCTAATCCACCATCTCCATCTCCCTATATTAATCTAGCACCTCAATCTTCCCATCCTCATCCACTGTCCCAATACCTTTATTACAACACGCCGCCCATATCTTCTACCAACAATCCACCATCTGTGTCATCCTATCCTAATTCCCCATGCCCATATCCTTACCTTAATCCTCCATCCAGTCTTAATCTTCCATCTAATCATAGCCCACCAATCCCTAGTCCTAATCCCCCACTCATCCATAAACCTTCATCCACTCCCGTCTCGCCATCTCAGCCTAGCATATTCAAGTTTCTCCAAGGACTTATAACAAAGGAAACATCCCCCACTCCACACATTGCAGTCGTGGAACCATGCCATCCCAACCCATCATCCATAGTCGTTGGTGACAAGACCCTTCTCCATCCAACACCTATCATTGATGCTACCATCACATCCTCTGAATCTACTGAGTCCCCATCTCCTACCATCATATCCGCTGAATCCATTGAGTCCCCATCTCCTACCTCTGAATCCATTGAGTCCCCATCTCCTACCGTCACATCTACCAAATCCGTTGAACACCCACTCCCTACTCCAAGAGTCATCGAATCCATCGAAGACACCCAAATCCAATCCACTCCTCCCACTCCTAGTAGCACCAAAATCCATTCTGATGACTGCATCAAATCCTCCATCCTTCCATCTTCCCCACTTGAAGAGTCCCCCCATGACTCCATTATCATACCTCCCGTACACGATGAGTCATGCCGAGAGCCTAATCCAAAGCATGCTATCATATCCCCTCCTCTAGATCAAGATCCTACCATCCTATCTAGTCTACCACAAGATCACATTCCATCCATTCCATCCCATCATCCTCTTGACATTCAAGATTCTACTACTCCATCTCTGTCTCCATTGCATGAGCCTGCTACCACAAAATCAGATCCTATCATATCCCCTACTCCCTCTCCTGATACCACCCATCCAAGTGTTGTTATCCCATCATCGCCTAAAAATGCTATCCCCACACCGCTTGCATATCCCCTTGGTACTCTCACATTCTTCCATGGTGGCCTCCTTGTAGAAGAAAAACACAATGTATATACCACCCATCATCCCCCACCTAATAATGGACTCGCATCATGTTTTCAAAATAACAAAAATCCTATCATGGATCGAATGCTCAAGAACATGAACTATCAAGGAAAAGGTCTAGGCCTTCACGAGCAAGGTATTTTAGAGCCCATCCAAGTCAAAGAACAAATCTGCATGCAAGGTCTTGGATCTATCCCCCAAGACTCACAATCTAAAGATGTTGGTACAACCTCTAGACATCCTCAACGAGCCTTTTCCAAAAGAAATGTTGGCTCTTCCCGTCGCTCTACCAAATCATATGCTGCAATCCCTCCTCCTCTATCGTATCGCCCCAAAACAACCGTCCATATTCCTCCTTCATCCGCTCCATCCATTTTGGGTCCTTACATCCCTCCATCCACAATCTTCCATCCTTCATCTACTGCATCCATTTTGGGTCCTTACATCACTCCATCCACCAGCTCCCATCCTTCATCTACTCTATCCATCTTGGGTCCGTATATCCCAAGATCACCTCCTCCATCTCATCGCCTTCACCCATCCAACACCTATCCATGTCATCCATCATAAACATCCCTCTCGCATATCCCATAATCAGGATCAACAAAGGCACATACCTAAACATCCCCCATTTACACGTAATCCCCATAATCCTACCTCCATTGCTCCACATCATCCATCTTCTCACACCCATCCCATTGCTAATAAAGGCACTTTGGATGCTAACATAAAACTGCATAAATCCAAACATTCACAGGAATCTAAAGCTCCCCATGTCCCCTCTAAAAAACATGGTAAAGAAAAGAAAAACAAAATCCCAAATCAGAATCAAATCTATAGCTCGCAAAGAGCCAGCAAAGCAAAGATCAAAACCATGTGGATCCCAAAGAAAAAAGATGCAATGCCATCAAATGAAAAATCTGTAAGAACATCCAAAGTTGCTAATCCAAAAGCTAACCATACCCACCTTTCATCTCCTAAGTCTGTTTTGGGTCCCTATGTCCCAAAATTCACTATTCCCTCTCCTCCATTATCCCCACATTCTCCATCCATTCATCCTTTTATCTTTTCGCATCCATCACCACATGTGCCAATGTTGGTCTTGAACTCATCTCCCCATCACGCATCCACCCCCTCATTCTATCCATACCATTTCCAACATCCCACCCATTATCCCCCGTCTCTTCCCCATCAAATCCCTCTAATTCATCCTCTTGCATAATCCATTTATCCTCATAAGGTTGTACCAACATCCAATAGTCGGTTCGAACATGAGCTCTTCATACCTAATAGAGAACTTGATGCTTGAGTCCTCCATCCATATCCTTATCGCATTTCTTCTAAATCCACTTATTCACCTCCCTATCCTTATCCATCTCCTTCCGCATACTATCCAAAAAGTCCAAAAAATCCAAAAAAGTCAAAAATAAAATAAAAATAAAAAAATAAAATAGTAAAGAGAAATAATCCGTCCAATGGTGAAAACTTGGCAAACAAGCGCCTTGGACAAGTACCATGATGAAAACCTGGCAAACAGGCGTCATGCGTAAATCCCCATCTACACTTGGGGGCAATTTCCTGATTTGCATTCCCTCCATCCGCTACGCTTCCTTCTACGCTTTCGGCTATGCACCCATCTTCTTGCTATACATCGTTTTCATCCATCCCCATCCATCCTATCAAGCTTACACATCCTTCTTGGCATATCTCATTTATCCCAATCCTTCCATCCTCCTTGTGATCTTGATAACAATGGGGCACACATATACGCATGCTTTGGGCACCTCTTAGCATAATCTACCTCATCCACACACTATCCCAACTGTCATTCGCACTCGTCTATCTTCCTGATTCACCCGTCATGCTACCTTCCATGCATCCTATCTTCATCCATCTCACTCTTTTATCTTCCCATCCACTTGTCTTCCATCCCTCATGCCTCCTCGCACATGACATATCTAGAGTGGGGGCATCTATCTTCCTTTGTAATGTAGTCCTTGGAGACATTGTTCATTCCATCAGAGAACTCCCTTCCATTCCCCTCTCCTCATTTCATTCTCATTATATCCCCATCTCCATCCTCATCCTCCCATCCAATCCACCCAAACAATCCTTTTCCTCCCCCCATCCTCTCCCCTCCTCCCATCTCATAATCCCTCGCAACCCAATTCCATCTACCTCTCATCATCACTTCTTCTTTTACACATCTTTTCTATATCATCGTTCATCATCTCATCATTCATCATCTCATCATTCATCTATCTATCCTGTCATCCACCCACTTCATCTTTGATGATTTGGATAACTATCCATCCTTGAGCTTTGTCTAGTCACTATCCTCCAATCCACTCCAATAGGTCTATGTTGTTCCATCATCAGTCTTCATTGTCCACTTTGTCCCTTTATCACCTATCATCAATCTTTCTCCTTTGTCCATCCTCTATCATCTATCATATTCCATCCATCATCGATCGATACTGTCCACTTTTCTCCTGCTCCCCATCCCATCTTGGTCATCCATCAAAATCTCCATCATGGTCTATTGTCAGCCTTTTGTCGAACTACGTTGCCCCTGCGCTTTCACGTAGGCAAGGTCGATCACTTGATCAGCCCCCGGGGCTCCTTTATCGTCTCTCGTCTATCGTTCCATCATCGGTCTTTCTACTTTGTCCTTTATCATCTATCATCAGTCTTCAACCATTGTTGCTATTGTCTGTCCCGTCTTTACCCTCCATCGAAGTCTCTTATCTTGTGTCATGTCTCTCGTGTCGTGTCCTCAAGCTATGCCCTCATTTCGCTGGTTCTTAACAAACAAAATCCACTTGTATCATCATATCCAATCAGTTTTGAATATCCTGCGTCATATCAATCTTTTACTTTAGTATCCATCATCGGTCTCAACAGGATGCATCCTTCCTAACAGACCTCATCAATCCCATCCATCCCCTTGATCCTATGGCAAAGGATGTTTGAAATTGATTGTGCTCTTTTAATGCTTTTGGATTTTGTTTATCATTTTAGCTCCCTATCATCACACTTATCGCCTTAGTGTAACAGTCCATCATATCATGGTGTGCTGACTAGTCAACATAAGTGTATCTTGATCTTTTACATAACTACCGGTTGTCCCATGATACCCACCAGATCTGGTCTTGTGTTACACAGGGCATCATTGTAATAACTTGTGGTTATCCCAATACCTGGCCCGACCAAGGTCATCGTGACTTTGGGGTGTTGGAATAGCCTTCTTGTTTGTTATGTTTGTTTTCTGCATTAGACACTAATCTGCCTTGGTTCTTCATACCCTGGTGTCTTGTGTCTTATGCTATAGCAAAAATCAGTGCTCCGATGATGGAAAATTGCATTTAGATTGCATTTCATCTCTCATCCTCAAATCCCCCCCATCCATTCATCCTTCATCACGCTCCCGTCCCAATCCTCCATTGCATTGCATCATCTTCTTTAGCCCCCCTTGCATCATCTTCTTAACTCCTTGCATCATCTCATCATTTCGAAACCCCGCAGAGTATTTCTCCTTGAACCCGCATTCCTCTCGGGGGCATCCTTCATCTAACTTTCGTCTTTACCCCATCATCTTCCTTCCCTAGTCACTTCTTTGAATAATAGGGGCATCTTTTCAATTTAACCATCTTCTTCTAGATTCTAGGTTTTAATATTCTTTGCAGAGTGACTACTTAATATTTTAATAAAGAGGGGCAAAATATAGATGTCTAAGTTGGACACTTAATTTATCCAAATTCATCTCCTCTTTCATCTTATTAAGTAATACTGTTGTTATTTAATTAATATCTTAAATTCTGCCAAATCCCTAAGGTATTTAATCAATAATACTTTATCTCTTTAATCCTCCCTCCATCAATTGAATTAAATAAATATTCCATTTATTTAATTCCCTTCTTGTCACATCCTCCATCATTTTTATCTTATCTTAATCCTTCTTCTAAATCCCATCATTAGGATGTGCACATGCCTAATCCTTGATTAGGAGGTGCCACATCCTCCAACTTTTGCAAGTTGGCATCTAATCTCTCTTAGCCACCTAACTATCCTCTAATCCTTCACTAACTAGCCTAATCAACCTCTCAAGGAATTTTTAATTCCTTTTATCCTTCCAAGGAATATTAAATTCCTTTTCTCTTCCCTAGTGTAAACATCACATCAGGTCACATGATCCTAACTCTCTTCTAATCTTCATTAATTAATCTAATCAGTACTTGCACAATCTAATCACTTGCTAGTCAGCTCTCATCCCCAAGATTTTCGTTCCTTTTATTTTATCCTAGGCTCCTCTCTTCCCCATGTGAATTTTTAATTCACCTTTTAATCTGATACACCTTTGATTTAAGGTATTTCCCATCTCCCCATGTATGTGAATATTTGAGGAATTTTAATTCCTCACATATCCTCTCTTACATGGGACAAGTACCTCCTTTATGAGGAGATCTTGTCAATCTGAAACCTTTGTACCCCTCTCCATGTCATGTCATACTCCTTCCACCTCATGTCCACTTCACCTTTTAGGGCTATCTCATGCCACATGTCAAGATGTGAGGGCTTGGCAGTTCTCAACTCACCATAGCCCCTACATCTTGATATTTAGTGGATCAATCTCAACGATCCACTACACAAGTTTCCCAAAATCCTATAAATACCTCTTTTCTCTCATTTTGGGGAGATCATTTTGTGTAGCCAAATTCTTGCAGTTTTGTTTCTCAATCCACACTTGGCTTTTTTCATGTTTCCAAGCATCATTTGCATCTCACATCACACATCTTGTGCCATCTAAGGAGCATACACATCCAAGATCGAAGGGCCAACCAAAGGATCGACTCAACGCAAGGTATAAAGTTCCATGTTGTGGCTTTGTCTTGTTTTGTTTCTAACTTAGGCTAATCTCGAAGTGTAGGTTGTTTTAGTTGTTTATTTGCACTCTTTTGGCTTGTTGCTTGATTTCTAACCACCTATTTCGACCTATCACACCTCCTATTGTAGTACCCTCATACACTCTCTATAACCTCTCGGCTAGGGCCTCTCTTGCTCACATCTTTGCTTAGCGTCATCTCTCTCTATTGTCAGAGAGGCAATTTGCACTTGTGCTTATGCCAGTTGTCCCTGTAAGACCTCCACCTGTAACTGCAAGGAATCTATCTATGCCTACTGTTGATGGGAAGGCACACGAACTTGAACATGGGATGGTCCTACCTACTGCTCTTCAGAGGGAACCATGGATCTCCTCCTCTGAGGTACTCTAAAATCCAATATCTGGCTGCCACCTACATCTCTACCATCTCCTCCATCATCCCCTCCATCCTCGCCATCTCCCACCTCCTCATCACCATCTCCCCCATCCCTCCTCTATCTCGGTGCATGTGGTGGTGCCCTCTCATCATCATCGAAGGCTGGTACTGGCTCATTAAGACTCGATATCCTCAGTACAATGTGTGTGTAGAAATACTGAGCATACTCATTTGTCATCACAACAGTCAAGATCTCTAGAAAATAATCCCATACTTGAGCATGTAATCCAAAATACTCCTTGCAGGCTACATAATATGATAGGGTGGGTCCCCACTCTGGAATATCCTGATGTCTACGAGCATATAACACAACTCCCTGGGGCATCCCCTGAACTCAACCATACTGACATAACACCCTCATGAGCATGAATCTCTTAATCACAAACCGAGTATGTCCAATCAAATATCTAGAAGTGCACACATATGGCATCTCAAGATCATCCCCGGGCCATTACTTGCAATCCAAGTACGGTCGCCATGTAATGATCTCCAAATCATCGAGAACTCACCATCAGTACTCCAATTTTCCTAGCTTGTGCTGGAAAATACCACCTACGTACCTGAAGACATATGGCATACCAACTAGATGATCTCTCTCGGCTACAGGACGAGTAACCGCTATATGCTCCCAAGCCCAAATCTGAAGTAATGTCACTCCAACTGATAAACTAGTAGCTCCAAGATACACTACCTGATGCATATCATGATACAAGTGAGCTAACATACAAGAAACCCATGCATATCAGATCCCCTGAGTAATCATACTCTCCAGTAGCTGACCCCAGCCAACAAACAGTCCCTTTCACCTATGGTCGAGACATAAGAAACCTCCAACAAATCCAACTAGCACATATGGTAATGGCTCATACGAATCAACCATATCCTGCCACAGGATCTTGTAACCACTAATCCTGTCATCAACAAAAATCCTCCTCAATGCCTTGGTACCTCCCTTCTCTGTATGCTCATATATCACTAACTCACCAACAACGAGAATCCCCAATATCTGGTACACATCCTCTAGAGTAACTACCATCTCACTAGTAGCCAAATGGAACATGTTGTGGTCGTTATGCCATCTCTCAGCTAATGCAGTCAATAGTCCCCTATTTATCCTATACTGGGGCATATCAAGCAAAGAGGATAAACCACATCGCCCAATGACATCTAAATCCACCTGCACCAAATGTGGAATCATATCCCAAGTCTTCGGGTAGCGTTCCTAAGACTAAATAACTCGTAAGTACTCCTATCATCATGACATTATCGCAAATCAACATTTTATCAATCAACCTATCAATCAATCTAATCAACTCAAATGAGATTGTTTTTATTTTTAAAACAGGGCATCTATTAATCACTTGGCAGGGTCATTCTTCTTTATCAGGAGATAAATCATTGCAAAATCCTGGAAAATTAAAATTCATCAAAAAATCCCTAAATATTCAAAATTTCTCGATTTATCTCCTAAGGGGGCATACTCATATCATCACTCAAAAATTAGCGTCTATGGCATATCAAATTTTTTTATCAACACTATCAACAAATTTTTCTTTGAAGCAATGTGTCGCAAACACATCACTTCAAAGAGGGGCAAAATGTATACACTCAAATTTGGTCTGGAGGAGTTAATTAAATACAAGTTATTTAATTAATGATCTTTAATTCTTCTACTTATAAATAAATCAAAAAATTTATTTATGTAGTTCATTTTCTCCAATTCTTCCTATCTTAAATCATTTTCTTCATGTCTTAATTAAATGAACAAATTTAATTAGTTTGTCTTATTTAATTAATCTTCTCTCATTAAATTTGAATTTTTAATTTGAATTTAAGTTATTTCTAATATTTAATTTGGCCTTCATCTTCATTTTATTCCTCTTCACACTTGGCAGTTTGTTCTTCTAAAGTGAACACACTCCCCTTTCTCTCTAACCTCTTCACCTTCAACAGTCCATTCTCCAAATCGAATCCAGACCATTGATTTCTACCACCTAGGCTCATGGCTTGGAAAATCTATAAATAGGCCCTCTTTTACATCAAAAAACATATAGAGAGTTGAGCAGAATTACACTCAACAAAAATTTCATTATCATTATCATCTTAGCATTGTCATTCTAGTTTTAGCATTTTAGCATTAAGTAGTTTTATCATGGCATTACCATTAGCAACATCTTAATTACAATAGTTTAATCATATAATTTCATACAACATCATTGCATCATCATTAATATATGCATATCATTTACAGCTAGTTTAGCAATCATGTAATGTAGGAAATATTTCTTGCATTTCCAGCATCTCTCATTCTTCAAGTTGTCATTTGGAAAGTCATGTGCACAAACAATCTGAGAGCAAAATGACTTAAAGAATCCTTCGACACCATTGGGGAATTTGTTTGTTTCAATTTGATTATTGTTTGAATTCCTTGACATAATGTTTCATTGGTGTGTTGTATAGCTTTTAATTGCTTATTCACGATACATTTTATATAACACACATAAATTGACACCCACCGTGGGGCGTAGCCCTATTTTTAACATTTTCTAGCAAGTTTTTCATGAATAGGTTCATTCGTGGATTTCGATGTAGCGCACTCGAAGCCTCTATCAGTGCATAGGTGGTGACTTTCGATGCATACAAGATCTATTATAGCACATCTACCCTCTCTTCTAGTGCATCTACCTGCTTTTCTAGCGCATCTACCTATTATTTTGGCACATATACAAAATTTGACTTCCCTTTTTCTTATTTTCTAGAATAGCGCATTGAATGTGTTTTATGGTGCATATACTAAATGTTTTAGCGCATACACCTTTATTTTCATAAATTTAAAATTCTGGGGACTAATTGGTATTTTTTGTTTTGTAGGTGTTTTACACATTGTCAAAGACATTATCTAAGACTACTAATGATGTTTACAAGGGTTGGATTTATTTTCCTTTGATTGAATTAGGCATCTAGTTTAATTACAAGGTTAATGAACACCATGTATGTTGTGTTTGCAAAGTGATAGGCCTATGCTCTCCCCTTTACTAGGTGACCAAAATGCTAGACTCACTCTTTTATTGATTGCAATAGTACCTTTAGAAGGCCTACCGTAGTGGGAAAAAGTACTCACCCTACGAGAATGACCTAAGTGGGAACAGTTAAAGCCAGGCATTCCAACCCACTATAATCAAACGTGATTGTGATAAAAGTCACATTCAACAATAGTGTGCATTGATAGCCATCCCAAAAGCCTTTTTTCTAAAGGTTGGGAGGCTTCCTAAGGGAGTTTATCATTTTGCCACACCGAACGGAAACCCTCACTAAGAACTTTAAGTGTAGTAGTCAGCTGAGTTAGTTCCTGAACATTATAATATTCATAGTGCAAGGGGAGGGAAGAATCTTCCCCCAAGATACTTACCATATAACTACCAGGGATTACTGGCCAAAAGTGAAGGAATTAACTTTTGGTTAAGACTCGAAAAAGGAAAAAACACGGGCGCCCTCTAGGTGGTGACACGGCTGTGTGAGCTGACGTAGTTCTAAGATGTGGGTTGTGATGTTATTAATGACCCTTGACATTAGAAGAGTCTGATTGATCTATTTGCTATTGTTCAATACTAGTGGAAATCAAAGGGATTGGACCAGATCCTTGAACATACACTTGATGTTTAGATCATAGGATGAAACAATTGTTTTACTACTTGCTTCTATGTTTGAAATCACTGTTCAAGATATCATCCATCCAAAACACTCAATTCACTAATTCAAAAACAAGAAAACTAAAAAAACTTTCAAAACGGTGACCATTTCCAGTTTAGTGCATACACTTCCTGTTCCAGTGCATTTAGTTCATATTT
>VDFB02093381.1:0-23466 GCA_007258455.2 Sequoia sempervirens
AGGCCTACTCAAGTATTAGTTAAATCATTGCAAGGTTTTCAGAGCCTACCAGATGATTTGAGTAGGAAGATTAGTGAATTGGTGAACAATTTTAATGATTGGGGTAACACACTGTTACCTGATATAATTGATGAGCAGGGGAAAATAAATTCACTTCAATAATGGTAGGATCAAGCAAGTGAGGTCATCAATGATCAAATTAAATTAATTTTTGATGACTTAGATTATGATTTGTTGGTGAGCTGTATGGATAAAATCATTCATACCAACTCATTTTTGGAATCTTTTGAAAGAGATACAAATCAGGTAGCAGTAAAATACACACCTTATAGTGCCAAGGTGAATGAGGTAATTAATTTTAACTGGCCAACTGATGAAAAATACTAGAAATGGGTAACTAAATATTTGACTAAGGAAGAATAAAAGAGTAGGTTGCTAATGGTTGGAAAATCAGATGCTACAGTTACAACAGATTCTAGTTTTGCTTTGATGGTAGCCTTGGCCCGAGATTCTTATGGTAGTTTTTCTGCATCAACTTTTCCCAACAGGCACGATGAACAAGAATATTCTCCAGGGTGATGGTTTTTGTAACATTTTTTGGAATATCACCAAGTGTGCCAATTGGCTGGTGACATGTGTACTTTCTGGCCTGATGCTTGTTTGCTCCTTCATTTTCTATAAGAAGGATTTCAAGGCCAGAAGTATGGGTTAGTAAGTTAGATAATTTTGGGTCAAGTCTGGGTGAAGTTGTAGAGAAAATTGTAAAGTTTGATGGTTTTAGAGAGAAATGCAATTTAGGTTCTAATTCATTCTGTAATAGGTTTTGAATTCATGGGGATTTAATGTTGTATAATAGTACTAGCGTTTGAGTTGAAATGATAAATTCAAACTCATGTCTCTCCATTGTAAATGCATATCTGAAATTTGAATAAGATGACTAAGGGTTGTTTCATTCATCTCATTGTTGTGGTGTAAATGATCCTTATTTTAGCTTTAATTCAAGGGATTAATTAAAATGCTTGAATGGGATTATAGGCGGATATGTTCTGTATAAGGATTTGATAAGTAGTATTGGCTTAGAATGCATACTAATGAAATTGTAATGCAATGTTGTCAGGGATCTTATATGTTATGTGTTAAATCTATCATAAACCCTTAGATACTTATGAGTTTGACTCCTACAATGGATATATGGCACTGATCTAAGTTTTAATTATTCATATGATTCAGTATTTTTTTGTCTTCACCTAGAGCTTGCTACAAATTGAAAATCAATGACTATCTTATACTATGTATTGTGTTGTAGTTATCTCATGTTCCAAATAGTTGATATGATCGATGAACAACCAATTTTATTCAATATTATCCTATTGTGTTGAGTTATTCAATGAGATTATCTATTGTATGTTAATTTTGTTTATGATATTGGTGCAAAGGTTGTAAACACATTAATGGATCGCCCTCCTGGGTCTTCCAGAGCCCAAAGTGTAGGAGGCTTTTGAATTCCTTGTCAGTTGGTCTAGGTCCTTCGAGATACCCTTGATTGGAATTGGAAATTCCATAGGTAGATTAGAAGATCAACCTGGTTATAGTAAAAAAAAAACCAACAGGATCATGGCCTCTTTTCTTCTTTTTTTGCATGTGGTTTGTCTTGGAAAAAAGACTAGGATAATTAGGTCCTTAGTATGAGTCAGGGAATTCCTTGTCTTTTGTCTTATTGTCTTTCACAAATGGTCACCTTGCACACCTTGGTCTATGTCATACCATGGTGTTTGTGTTCCATTTGTGACAATTTTGATGCCCAATGATGATAAATACAAAAGTATGAAAGTTGGTTCCCTATCATCTCTCTTCTAACCTTCCACCTACATATCCCCTTGTCTCTTTTCACACTGACATCCAAATATTTTGTTCTAAAATTTCTTATGTCCGCATCTTGATAGAGTCTTGTGACACACCACAAAACATCTTGCATTTCATCATCATGTTAGAAAGCATCCTAGAGATCATTCATATGGAACTAAAATTATCATATAGTGTCACATATTTACATAAGAAAATACAAAAACATAGAGATTATATAATTAACACTACATTGCATCATATCATCACAACCCATGACATCCCATTACATTATATACTACATTATAGTTCGCTAGCATTCATCATATCACATTGCATGGCATCTTACACATATTACATTTCATACACAACACATCACACATCATATGTTGCATTCAAATTCCCTCATCACATTCTGACATTAATACATGTTTGCATTCCACTAACATTAAGTTGCATCATATAGGGTCATTATCCATACATCTCATGATAATCCATCACATCAACACATTGCATATTATATTGCATTTATCAAATTAGGCTATTTGCATTCATATTCAACATTCATAATCATCACAATATTACCATTTAAGTGTTCCATGACATCAACATCTTTTTGCAAAAACAATATTAGGACCTTTTCTAGTTACATTCATCATTTACACATATCATAATAAACATACATCATTATATATACATCACATTCTCTTATAAAATGCATTCATACATGTCATAAAGAAGAATGAACATTTATAAAATACGTTATCCATACTACATCCATCATACATACATATTCATAAAGCATATTAAACCATCACATCATCATACATTGATATACATCATAATCATAGCATAGTAGGACATGAGCATAAACATAAAATGAATAATCATATATAAATTCATATCATCAAACACTGCCAAAATTATATCATATATATATCGCTCAAAATAATGTGTCACAGGTACAATGTCAAGATGTGTCCAATAAAAATGGAGCTCGCAGGCTCGATAATAAACATATCAGTGTCCATGTAACAAGATAAATAAAGACCCTAGCTCGAACTTCCCTGATCTCCTATCCCTGGTGCATCCCTATCCTCCCTGTGTGGTGCATCCCTAGTAGAAGGAGGCCTATCATATGGAGTGGCCCACTTGGCATCTGACATCTCACCATGAGACTTGCTTTGTGTCCACCGAACTATGAGTCCTACTGTGTGATCTACCTCAAGAGCCACTATCAATCTAAGAAAATGTGGGATCACTCCTCTCTAAAGGTACCATTCTCTCATATAAATCCCTATAATATTGGCTAGACTTGCTCACCCTGTCATACTCTCTAGAAACCTTGACCATTGACCCACTGCATGCCTCCATGAAAGCTATCATCTCTAGTCGATCTGCTATTAGATAATTACTCCTATATTATGCTCCACCTAAAAGGAATCTGTCTTAGCCTTAAGGTCATCTCGCTCTATAGTGACTATCCTCAACTCTACCTCTAGTGCCTAAAATCATGCATATAGCACAACTATCCTCTACTCAGTGGTCCTATCATCTACTCAACCCTCCTCCCCCACCTTCTCATCACCCATGATGATCCTCTCATGGAGAACCCACTCTGCCTCATCCATCTCGGCCTCCTCCTCTCCTCTTGTTTACTCTTCCTGTCCCACATCTTCACCTACCTTGACCTCGATGGCCTCTAGTTGTGCCACCTCTTCTAAAACCACCTCTAAGTTTTGCTCTACTGCCTGACCTACTAATTATGATGATTCCTTGGTCTCTGGTCAATCCTCCTCCATCTCTACCTCCTCTTGGATGGGTGGTATCTAGCTACCCTCCCATCATCCCCTGTCCCTCCTCGCTTGCCTATCTCCTCCTCCCCATCCTCCTTGTCCATCAACCCCATCATCCCCTCATCCTCCTCCATCCCCTCTCCCTCCACCTCTCTAACCTCTAGCTCCCCATTGGCCCCTTAAGCCCCTGACTCTGCACTCTACTGGTGCTAGTTGTGGATCTATGAGTGAAATAGGTCTATGTACTAACCACCAAGCATCATACTATGACAATGTATTCCCTACATCTGTGTCCTTGCCTCACCACTCCCAATCCAATGCCTACATGGCATCTATCTCTTGCTCTATAGTAGTAACCACAATCTACGATCCTCAGGGATGCACCTCTCGTGATGATCATTCATACTCTGTTGTACCCACTAGCAACCCCTATTGCTCACTAAACTGTCACTTGACACTCTCTGGTAGGTACATCTCAATAATGTGTTGGGAATACACTGTCTTCCCAATGAGATACCTCAGCTATCGACACCACGACAGGTGGTCATCCTCATCTATCCACAACTGGAAGGTCCTATACGATCTCCAAATGAAGCTCACCAATGCATCTAGACCATGTCTCCAGTACCGTACATCTCCCACATGAATTTGAGTTATTGCTCCCTAATACAGATAAGCATATGGTGTGCTACCCACCACCTGCCACACCACTAGAGGTCAAAACACTTCTATGTGCTCCCATGCCCAAATTGTCAACAAGGTCACCCCACAATTCAAACTCTACCCCTCTCTATAATAAATATCATGTAACTAGAAGTAGAGCATTCCAAATAGACATGGCCCCCATGCATACACTATCCTAGATTGAACCATAGATCCCAACATCTCTCCCTTGCCCACTAGGAGACCATGACCTCTATGGTCGAGAATCATCACACCTACTATGAATGCACATAGAACATTGTTGAATAGGTCATATGTCTCCACCAAGGTCTCTCACCAAATCTCATAACCCTGGATCCCAAGCTCAACATCATTTTCTATCATAATACTCATGCAATGCCTATAGTCCCTACATCGGGTCATATCACACTGGCTCACCTCATGTTGACAATTGTAGTATCATGTAAACATCCTCTAGGGTGATTGTCGCCTCCCCTATTGGCAAATGAAAGTTGCTCATCTCTGAGTGCTATCATTTTTCCAATGCTATCAACATCCCTTTGTTTTCCATTATCACAGGCATATATGTAATGTAAACTAAACCAAGCTCCAACAACACATCCCTCTCCTCATCGTCTAACTGGTCCCATAATTGGAACACCTCTGGTCTTGACTCCTATGTGTAAATAGGAGGAAGACACACCTGGAAGTATCAAACAACAAATAATATCAATCCAAACCCTTTATTTGACCTATCAAACCTAAATTGATCAAGTCAAACTTTCCTAGTTAGGGGAAAACTTTTAATCAGGCAATTGTGTCACAATTTTAACATATGCATCACATAATTTTTTAACCAACCCACAATTGCAATTTTTTCACACACCTGACACATGCATCACTTTGTGCTTCACATGCATTGCACCTAGTCATTTGTGTCCCTCTCAATCGTACATGTGTCTCAAAAAGTCAATTGTGTCACACAATTTAATGTGTCTCACTGAAAATGCTTGTGCACTCCCCCATTTCAATTGTGTCACACTCTAATGATTGTGGTGAACTGCTAATCATCTACATCAAATGCGATGACAATTATGTCATATGTTATGTGACGCAATTGCCTACTAAATTATTTCATAGTCTAAATGCATGCAAAACCAAAAAATTACAAAGCGGGTTAGTAGTACATGCCGAGGTGAGTGCTCCCTTAGGTTAGCAGTACGTCCAGATGCAATACATGCGGTGGGTAGCCTCGAGAACATGAGACATCTCTATAGCTAAATCACTCTGAGCTCTTGCAATTTCTCAATTGGGAATGTGAAAATGACCCTTTTTCAAATTCTATTTACTATTTATAGGTTGAAATTAGGGTTTTGACTTGGACTTGTCTATTGGGCACTCCTTTTGATTCCTTTGACTTTGAATTTGAGCCCTTTATTGATCTCGAAACCCATCTCAATCTTCACCATCTGATTTTTGGTCATCGCATAATCTTATCAGGACAATTTTCCAATTTTTTTGAAAATTTTGAAAATTTATCAAATTTTCCCAAGGGGGCATACCTACACCTTGCCATTGTTGGGGCATGAGCTGAACCTGATTTTATTTTTCATTCTTTTACACATGATCAAATCATATTATGTCAAAGAGGGAAAAAATGTAGACACTAAAAAATGTCCTAAGTCTGCGAGCAACATTTTTCCTTGGTCGTCGTCCTCTAATGATTAAATAATTTTAATTATTTAATTATCCTCCATCATATTCCTCTATTAATTAAATATTTTTTAATTATTTGATTAATTCACTTTCTAATTTCTATTCTATCCTCATCAATTAAAATAAATTAATTGCATCACTAACAACCCTTTTCTTCAATAATTAAATAAATCATCATTTATTTAATTATTTATCTTTCACCATTTGTCTATAGTCAGATAATAATAATTATTATTTGACCTCTTCATTCTTCTATAATTAAATAATCATCAAGATTGTTTAATTATGTGTCATTCTTCCCCCCTTTAAATAATTAATCCAAATTAATTATTTGATGTCTAATTTCCATCTCTCCATATAAATTAATTATTAATTATTTGAGAAAACCTTTAATCAAGCAATTGCATCACAATTTCAACATATGTGTCACACAAATTTTTAACCGGCCCACAATTGCAATTGTGTCACACGCCTGACACATGTGTCACTTTGTGCTTCATATGTGTCACACCTAGTCATTTGCATCATTCTCGACCGCACATGCGGCTCGAAAAGTCAATTATGTCACACAATTTAATGCATTGCACCACAAATGCTTGTTCCCTCCCCCATTTCAATTGTGTCACGTTGTGATGATTGTGGTGATCCGCTAATCATCTATGTTGAATGTGATGAAAATTACATATCATGTCGTGCAACATTATTTCCTACTAAATTATTTCCTAGTCTAAATGTACACAAAACCAAAAAATTACAAAGCGGGTTAATAGTATATATCGGAGCGGGTGCTCCCTCAAGTCGGTGATATGAACGGTGGGAAACCTCGGGAATTGGAGACATCTCTATAGCTAAATCACTCTGAGCTCTTGCAATTTCTCAATTGGGAATGTGAAAATGACCCTTTTTCAAATTCTATTTACTATTTATAGGTTGAAAATTAGGGTTTTGACTTGGACTTGTCTTGGGTGCTCCTTTTGATGCCTTTGACCCTGAATTTGACCCCTTTATTAGTCTTGAAATCCATTTCCATCTTCACCATTTAATTTATGGTCATCGCATAATCTTATTGGGATAATTTTCCAATTTTTTTGAAATTTTTGAAACTTTGTCAAATTTTCTCGAGCTGGCATACTTGTACCTTGTCATCGCCGGGCATGCTCTGAACCTAATTTTCTTTTTCATTCTTTGACACAACACTCAAATCACATTATGTCAAAGAGGGGGGAAATGTAGACATTGAAAAATGTCCTAAGTTTGCAAGCAACGTTTTTGCTTGGTCGTTGTCCTTTAATGATTAAATAATTTTAATTATTTAATTATGCTTCATCATATTCCTCTATTAATTAAATAATTTTTAATTATTTGATTAATTCAATTTCTAATTTCTATTCTATTCTGATCAATTAAAATAAATTAATTGCTTCACTAACACCCCCTTTCTTCAATAATTAAATAAATCATTATTTATTTAATTATTTATCTTTCACCATTTGTCTATAGTCAGATAATAATAATTATTATTTGACCTCTTCATTCTTCTATAATTAAATAATAGTCAAAATTATTTAATTATGTATCATTCTTCCCCCTTTTAAATAATTAATCTAAATTAATTAGTTGATGCCTAATTTCCATCTCTCCATAGAAATTAATTATTAATTATTTGGGCAAAGTTTTAATCAAGAAATTGCGTCACAATTTTAACATGTGTCACACAATTTTTTAATTGGTTCACAATTGCAATTGCATCACATGCCTGGCACATGCATCACTTTGTGCTTTGCATGCGTCATACCCCGTCATTTGTGTCCTTCCCGACTGCACATGCGGCTCGAAATGTCAGTTGCATCACACAATTTAATATGTTGCACTGCAAATGCTTGTTCCCTCACCCATTTCAATTGTGTCATGCCATGATGATTGCAGCGAACTACTAATCATCTGCATCAAACACGATGATGATTGTGTTGCATGCTATGCAATGCAATTGCGTGCTAAATTATTTCCTAGTCTCAATGCTCACAAAACTAAAAAATTACAAAGCGGGTTAAAAGTACATACTAGGGCAGGCACTCCCTTAGGTCGGTCGTACATTTAGATGTGATACACACGGTGGGTAGCCTTAGGAACTAGAGACATCTTTGTAGCTGAATCACTCTGAGCTCTTGCAAATTCTAAATTGGGAATGTGAAAATGACCCTTTTTCAAATTCTATCTACTATTTATAGGTTGAAAATTAGGGTTTTGACTTGGACTTGTCTATTTGGTGCTCCTTTTGATGCCTTTAACCTTGAATTTGACCCCTTTATTGATCTCGAAACCCATTTCCTTCTTCACCATATGATTTATGGTCATTGCATAATCTTATTGGGACAATTTTCCAAAAAAAAAAAAAAATTGAAAATTTGTCAAATTTTCTTGAGGGGGAAAACCTATACCTTGTCATCACCACAACATGCTGGGGTATGATCTAAACCTAATTTTCTTTTTCATTCTTTAACACAATGCTCAAATCACATTATGTGAAAGAGGGGCAAAAATGTAAAGACACTAAAAATATCCTAAGTTTAGAAACAACATTTTCACTTAATTGCATTAGTTCTTTAATGATTAAATAATTTTAATTATTTAGGTATGCTTCATCATATTCCTCTATTCATTACATAACAATTTTAATTATTTGATTGTTTCACTTTCTAATTTTCCTATTATATCCTATCAGACAAAACCAGTAATTCGTCATTTAACTTTTACTTCTTTGTAATTAAATAAATCATTATTTATTTAAAATCATTTATCTTCATTTTTCTATGAATCTGATATGGTATTATTTGTCCTCTTCATTCTTCTATAATTAAATAATCGTCAAGATTATTTAATTATGTGTCATTCTCCCCCCTTTAAATAATTAATCCAAATTAATTATTTGATTTCTAATTTCCATCTCTCAATATAAATTAATTATTAATTATTTGGGAAAACTTTTTAATCAAGCAATTGCATCACAATTTTAACATATGCATCACACAAATTTTAAATGGCCCACAATTGCAATTGCGTCACATGCCTAACACATGTGTCACTTTGTACTTCAATGCATCTCACCCAGCCATTTGCATCCTTCCTAACTACACATGCGGCTCGAAAAGTAAATTGTGTCACACCACAAACACTTGTTCCCTCCCCCATTTCAATTGTGTTACGCCGTGATGATTGTGGTGAACCACTAATCATCTGTGTCGAATGAGATGACAATTACGTCACATGTGCAACACAATTTCCTGCTAAATCATTTCTTAATCTAAATGCACACAAAACCAAAAAATTGCAAAGTGGGTTAGCAGTACATATCGAAGCACGCGCTCCCTTAGGTAGGCGGAGCATCCAGATGCAGTATGCATGGTGGGTAGCCTCAGGAACTGGAAAGATCTTTGCAACTAAATCACTTTGAGCTTTTGCAATTTCTCAATTGGGAATGTGAAAATGACCCCTTTGCAAATTCTATTTACTATTTATAGGTTGAAAATTAGGGTTTTTACTTGGACTTGTCTATTGGGCACTCCTTTTGATGCCTTTGACCCTGAATTTGACCCCTTTATTATTCTTGAAACCTATTTCTATCTTCACTATCTAATTTCTAGTCATCACATAATCTTATTAGGACAATTTTCCAACTTTTTTTAATTTTTTGTAAATTTGTCAAATTTTCTCGAGGGGGCATACTTGTACTTTGCTATCACTAGGGCATGCTGGGGCATGATCTGAACCTAATTTTATTTTTCATTCTTTGACACAATGCTCAAATCACATTATGTCAAAGAGGGGAAAAATGTAGACACTGAAAAATGTCCTAAGTCTGCAAGCAACATTTTTCCTTGGTTGTTTGTTGAAATGCACAAGACAATTGAGAGGGGGGGGTGAATCAGTTGTCACTAATCACATCCAAAAATCTCAAACAATTATTAATTCTACTTTCACTTTAATCTGTTATTAAGTACATGAGCATGAAGTGAAAATAACAAAAAGAAATATCAACATAAGAAACACCAAATTTACGTGGAAAAACCAATGAGGGAAAAACCATGGTGAGGATTAACCCATAATATAATAGCAATAGAAAAAATAGATACAAGAGGCTCACTACCAGAGGGATCACTACCCAAATTGGACTCACTATCTAGATACAAGGCTCACTGTCTATAGATAAGATTCACTATTCAAAAGGGAGGCTCACTTCCTATAGATACAAAAAGATAATAAAAAAATTCACCATTACAACTTCCACACATCTGTAGCCTTGATCAGAGAATTGCAGACACCATTATCTCACTGCCTTTAGAAGTCTAACACATTAAAGTACTACTGCCTCACTTCACTTTCACTCAATTCCTACTTCTCACACTTGTGTCATTATTCGCTTGCATCATCATCAACATCTTGACTTATATTTATACCATCTTGAACCTTAGAAACTTTCTCCAAGGTTGGCTACACATACTTCATGTTACAAATTCAAATTAGGTCAGAAACTCAACATTCCCATGGTGGATAAGAATGAGAGTGGACCAAACCAACACTTAATCAAGACCCAAGATGACATGTTGAATCAATCACATACTTCCTCAATTGATACTTATTCTTCGTATAATGTGTAGACACCAGGTCAGCCAAACCTAATGAAAATACATTGAAGTACACACTTCCACAATAAGAAGATAGTATGCGGACCACATAACATGCTTCATCATACACTGGAACACATCTTAGATACCTTCATATTCATCTGCAGCAACTGCGACAACCTTCATACATAGAACACTTCCCATCATCATGTCTAGACTATACAAACACACACAGTAACTCTGGAACTAGTCTTTCAGAGTACCAAACTTCAAACACCTTTGCAAGAACACAAATAGCATCCTTCAAATTTGCAAGACTTGAACCAAACCAACAGAGGACTGCAAAGTAGAAACATTTCTCCCAATCCATAGACAAACAACTCTACCAAACCAGTTCACACACTAGTGAACTCAACTTTCACTCTTCATAAAACTAGAAGCTCAAATCTAGGATATATCACCTAAGGAAGCCCATAAAAAACACTTCAGATTCACACAAGAATATGATCAATGATAGAACAAGGGTTGATATGAGAAAATGCTATCTCACTGCTTTGAGTCCTTGATCTGAGAACTCCTAAGGTGATATTTCTTTCACCCTACAACCTATAGGTCCTCTTACCTTTGAGGCACCCCTGGTTCACTTTATCAACCCTGCTATCGTTACAAATTTGCTATTACCAAGTGCCATTTGGTACTCCTTCTTCACGTGCACAAACTAGCCCTTATTCCTCTAAAGACTAGTCACTCTTCCATTCGGCCAACCTTGTTGCAGGGGTGTGAAAAGCTTCCATGGCTTCCAAAATCATTTTCCTAAAGCTCTTGATCAACCTCCATTCACAAACTCTCCATCTCTTTCAAGAAAATGCTTTTCTTGGTTTTGAAAGGCTAGTAGACTTAAGCCACAATTAGGTCTTTGAAACAGAGTCAAAATGCAATTTTGATCTAAACCCACCAAAGGACCTATCCTCTTTTCTTAGGGAATGTCTTGCACATGCTATACCTTCAAGATTTCTAGGGTTTCAGCACTGTACAGGCCGTACTCCATCCAAATGCAAAAGGAACCAAGAATACTAGGGTTTCAAAACTGTTCAGAACCAGTTTAGGACTGGTGAAAAGTTCTTCATGAAAATGGACTGTTACAGGCTCTTCCTTGTCACAATGTAGAGCCAAGACACTCCCCTAAATCCTCAAAAAATAATCTTTTAAAAATCTTCACTCCCCTGCAAATTATTCACGCTGTCCTCAAGGTTTTCCTAGCCGGGTTCTCACTGTCTCGCCTAGGAAAAGTCATTTAGCATGCTTTTTGGAACTCTATTGACTCCTAATACTAACCTATGTACACTAAAGGAGCTTAGAAACATTCCCAATGTTCCCATGCTTCTTGGTATGGTGGGAGTGTGGGCTAAAGCTCCTTCTTTATTCCATTTACCAATCCAAACAACAAATAAGATAAAATACAGAATTTACAAGAAATAAAGAAAGCGATGTAACAACTATTCAAATGGTGCAAACAGAACTTCCAGAGGCTTAATACATGCTGAAAGAATCCACAAAATGCCTCATTTAATCCATGCAAGCTGCTGCTACAAAAAAACAAAATAGAAAACAGGGTTTTCCACGCCAAAATTGCTCTTTTTCTTTATTTCCTCTTGAAACTGCCAACATAAAAACTTCTAACCTCTTCCCAGGTCGAGAAAGAGTCTTTTTCATGCCTCCAAAACCGTTAGGTTTCATTAGGTTTCACGTTTTTAACCAAGAATGGCAAAAAAACACGCGGTTTGAAAACGCAGTGTGTTTTCGAACTTTTTTACAAAAACATAGGAAATGGCCACCAAAACATTTCCTAATTTATTCTAATTTTTACCTAAGCTCCAAAAGGTCCTCATACACATTATTAAAGGTGTTTGAGACCTTTCCAAAACATCAAAAATAAATTTAAAACAAAAACCTTCTAGATAAGGTTGTAACTAAGCACGTAGACAGGTGCTCCTGCACCATTCTCCCCCTCTTAGCACAAAGATCAAGGAACTTGAGGTGTCAGAAGTGATGGATCAATTCCGTGCTTCTTGAAATCTGCTTCTTCAACCCAGGTAGCCTCAGACTCAGGTTTTCCTTTCCACTTGACAAGGTGTTCCATATATGTCTTATGTCTTGTTGCTTTCTTCACCCTGGACTCCAAGACCTTCTCTGCCTGAGCTTTCTCTTGACTAGGTAGGGGTACATTGCTGATGTCCTTGAAGACCTCATGACTTTTCTGAACCTCATCACTGACTGTCCCTTTGTACCTGATCAAATCAGCAACGTTGAAGACTGGAGATATGCCCAAATCCGATGGAAGTTCCACCTTGTATGCATTCTTTCCATACTTAGCTATCACCTTGCATGGTCCTACCCGCTTCATTTGCAACTTGGTGGACATCCCCTTCTGCAATCTGGATTTGTTGAGGTGAACCATTACATAATCACCCACTTGAAACTGCACATCCCTCCTTGACTCATCAACTTTGTCTTTCAACTTTTGTGTTGCTGCTGTAATTGTCTTCTTAACCTGCTCATGAATCTCCTTCATGGTTTGAGTGAAGTCTTCTGCATGTCCACTCCTATTATCCATTGTTCCAAGGTATCTGAGCTCACAAATTCCCCTTGGATGCATCCCATACATAACTTCAAATGGGATTTTTCCTGTAGTTTTGTTCACACTATCATTGTATGCATATTCCGCTTGGGAAATCACCATATCCCAGGTCTGCCCATATTCCTTTGTCAAGCACCTCAATAGGTTACCTAACACTCTGTTAACCACCTCGGTTTGACCATCGGTCTGAGGATGGTAAGCTGATCCAAATGACAAATTAGTTCCTAATTTGCTCCACAATGTTTTCCAAAAATGGCTCATGAACTTCACATCCCTGTCAGAAACAATACTCAATGGCAATCCATGGATTCTCACAACTTCCCTGAAAAAGAGATGGGCAATATAGCTTGCATCGTGAGTAGTCTTACATGGAATAAAGTGGCTCATCTTACTGAATCTGTCCACAACTACAAAAACACTGTCAAAACCAATTTTAGTCTTGGGAAGACCCACCACAAAATCCATGCTCACGCACTCCCATGGTCTGTTCGGAATAGGCAAAGGCTGATATAACCCAGCATTGCTAGCTCCCCCTTTTGCTCTCATGCAAACAACACACTATTCAACATACTTTCTGACATCTCGTGCTAACTTAGGCCAATAATAAAACCTTTGTACCAGCTCTAAAGTTTTGTTAATACCAAAATGCCCACTAAGACTGCCATTGTGTTTCTCTTGGATCAGATTTTCTCTCATTGATCCTCTTGGGACACATAACAGATTACCCTTGAATAACAACCCATTTTGCAATGTATACTCAGCATATTGACTGTGAAAGTGATTTGCAAAGTCTGAACATACCTTATAGGCTTCGAAAAAGTCTTCATCATCACCATAGAGATCTTTAAAACTTTCCAATCCAATGCTTTCTAGCTGTATCTCTTGGACTGTCAACATCCTCCTGCTTAATGCATCTGCCACTTTGTTTTGCTGTCCCTTCTTATGCTTAATGGTAAATGTGAAAGCTTGAATGTACTCCATCCATTTCAAGTGCCTATTGCTTAACTTCTCCTGGGTGTTAATATAACTGAGTGCTTGGTTATCCGTGAAAACCACAAACTCTTTGGGCAATAAATAATGCCTCCATTTCCTAAGGGACTGCACTAAAGCATAAAGTTCCAGATCATAGGTGGAGTATTTTTGTTTAGCTTCATTGAGTTTTTCACTAAAGAAGGCTACAAGTCTACCTTCTTGATTAAGGACTCCTCCTATTGCTACTCCACTTGCATCACACTCAACTGTAAACAATTTATCAAAACTAGGCAATAACAAGATAGGTTGTGTTGCCACTTCTTTTTTCAACTTTTCAAACCCTTTATCAGCCTCTAAAGTCCACTTAAACTTTGTTTTCTGACCACCCTTGATTGTATCTAACACTGGTGCACATATACCACTAAAGTTCCTTATAAACTTCCTATAAAACTGAGCCAAACCATGAAAACTTCTTACCTCAGTTGCTGTGGTTGGTGTAGGCCAGTTTAAGATAGCTTCCACCTTACTTGGATCCATCTTCAGTGTTCCTTGGGATACCACAAAGCCTAGATACACAAGCTCTTGTTTGAAGAACTCACACTTCTCAAGGTTGATTGCCAACTGTTCTTCTTGCAACCTTTTGAGCACCATCTCTACATGCTTCAAATGTTCTTCTGCTGTCTTACTGAAAATCAGTATGTCATCCAAGTAGATTACCACAAAAATCCCTATGAAATCTTTAAGCACCTCATTCATTAGTCTCATGAACGTGCTAGGGGCATTCGAGAGGCCAGATGGCATCACTTTCCACTCATATAAACCATCGTTTGTCTTAAAAGCTGTCTTCCATTCATCACTCTCCTTAATTCTGATTTGGTGATACCCGCTCTTAAGATCTAGCTTAGTGTAAAATTTTGCACCTCCAAGGCAATCCAATAAATCTTCAATCCTAGGTATTGGAAATCTATACCTAATTGTGATTCTATTTATTGCTCTAGAATCAGTACAAAGTCTCCATTTACCTCCTTTTTTGTTGCCAAAACCATTTGGGAATTTGCACATGGACTAATACTCTTTGAATCAGACCTTTTTGACTAAAGCGGCTTTCTTGTCTTGCCCTCTTTGTTACGCTTTCGAGGGGTTAGTTTGTAGAGCTGCTTTGTTGATGAGCAGTAAAGGGCTCTAGGTATGAAGTCAATTTGTTGACTTATTGCTCTCTTAGATTGAAGTAGGGGATTGATGAATTGTTCCCATCCGCTTTTACTCCCGCAATGCTTTCCTTGTATTTTTCATGACCTTTGAGCTGATTTGAATTATGGCTTTCTTCTACCGATAGCACTGGCTACCTCTTTGGACTGCATTAGGACCACATAACCTTCATTCCCTTGGTGTAGATCCTTGATGAACTCTTTACCACTGCTCAACATGATATTAGGAACCTTGGACTACCCTTCATCTTCCTCAATCAACGATTGCAGCTTGAAGGTTTTTCCACCCTTCGTGAATTCTATGGTATTCTCCTTCCCATGATATACAACACCTCTATCATATTGCCATGGCCTGCCAAGAAGAAGATGGCATGCATCCATGGGCAGTACATCACAAATCAGCTTGTCTTTGTAGCCTCCAATCGAAAATTCCACTGTAACCTGCTCATTCACTAAGACACTCTGCCCTTTGTTCAACCATGTGACTTTGTAAGGATTGGTATGAGGTACCTTCTGCAATTTTAATTTATTTACTGCCTCCTCAGAGATGATATTGTCCGTAGAACCATAATCTACAATAACCTTGCATACCTTTCCAAGTATTTTGCACCTTGCTCTAAACAAAGCTCTCCTTTGCTTGGGTTCTTCCTTAACCGGTTGTCTAATCAGCACTCTACTAAACATCAGATTTTCACCTACTTCTGATTCAATATGGCTGATCTCAGGTGTCTTTACACTCACGGTGTCCTCTTGTGCATAAGCTACTCTTTTCTCGTTGCTAGATGAAGCTTTCTCCGGGCATCTATAAGCTGGATGGCCTAGCTGATTACAGTGATAGCACTTCATGGTGGCAAAGTAGGAGTTACTTCTGCCTACTCCTCTTCTTCTGTTTGAACCACCTTGAGGTCCTCTTCCTCTATTAAATCCTCCTCTTGATGAGGTTTCACCCCCATGCTCAGTAAGCTTTGATTCACCTTGGCTTCTTTGGTCACCACCTCTTCCTTGGTAACCTCCGCGTTGTCCTCTTTGATCTCTGCCTCTTCCTCTACCCTTAGAGGACTTATCATGCTTCCTTTTATTCCTCTCTTCAATCTTAATAGCTAGCTGATAGCATTGGTGGACTGTCTTGGGGCTGAGCAAAGCCATCTCTTCCTGTATATTCCACTTCAAACCATTGAGGTATCTAGCCACTTTTAGGCTCTCATCTTCTGCCATATTTGATCTCAAACAAAGCTTCTGAAATTCTTCAGTGTAGGTGCTGACATCTTGGTCTTTTTGTCTTAAACTCTGCCTCTTCTTGTGGAGCTGAATTTCATAGTCATCAGGCATATAGGCTTCTTTCACTTTAGCAACCATTCCTTTCCAGGTTGATATAGGTTGCTTACCTTCTTTCTCCCTTTCAGTCTGAATAAACTTCCACCAAGTTAATGCTGATCCTCTCAACCTTGATTTTGCAACCTTCACCTTCTGTGCTTCTGTAACTCCATCACATTCGAAGTGGTTCTCCATTCCTTCTATCCAGTCCATGACTAAGTCAGGTTCCATCTTTCCACTAAATAGTGGCACTCCTTCAAGTGATTTTCCACTCAAAGATTTTAATGCCTTCAAGAAAGGCTCCTCCTTCAAGACGGGGTCAGGTTCAGGGGTCTTATCTTCCTCTGCAACCTCTTCTTCTTTCGGAATTCTTCCTTCAAACTGTGCACTCCTCACTGCTGCCTGAAGTTGAGCTATTCTTTCCCTCAACTGCTTATTTTCTTCTTCTTGCTCTTCAACCATCTTTTCCAGTTCTACATTGGTCACCATGGTGGAAGTATCACTTGACTCTATGTCTGACATGCAAGATTCTTTTCCCAAATCTTTAGCTGTGCTCTGATACCAATCTGATAGAACAAGGGTTGATATGAGAAAATGCTATCTCACTGCTTTGAGTCCTTGATCTGAGAACTCCTAAGGTGATATTTCTTTCACCCTACAACCTATAGGTCCTCTTACCTTTGAGGCACCCCTGGTTCACTTTATCAACCCTGCTATCGTTGCAAATTTGCTGTTACCAAGTGCCATTTGGTACTCCTTCTTCACGTGCACAAACTAGCCCTTATTCCTCTAAAGACTAGTCACTCTTCCATTCTGCCAACCTTGTTGCAGGGGTGTGAAAAGCTTCCATGGCTTCCAAAATCATTTTCCTAAAGCTCTTGATCAACCTCCATTCACAAACTCTCCATCTCTTTCAAGAAAATGCTTTTCTTGGTTTTGAAAGGCTAGTAGACTTAAGCCACAATTAGGTCTTTGAAACAGAGTCAAAATGCAATTTTGATCTAAACCCACCAAAGGACCTATCCTCTTTGCTTAGGGAATGTCTTGCACATGCTATACCTTCAAGATTTCTAGGGTTTCAGCACTGTACAGGCCGTACTCCATCCAAATGCAAAAGGAACCAAGAATACTAGGGTTTCAAAACTGTTCAGAACCAGTTTAGGACTGGTGAAAAGTTCTTCATGAAAACGGACTGTTATGGGCTCTTCCTTGTCACCATGTAGAGCCAAGACACTCCCCTAAATCCTCAAAAAAAAATCTTTTAAAAATATTCACTCCCCTGCAAATTATTCACGCTGTCCTCAAGCTTTTCCTAGCCGGGTTCTCACTGTCTCGCCTAGGAAAAGTCATTTAGCATGCTTTTTGGAACTCTATTGACTCCTAATACTAACCTATGTACACTAAAGGAGCTTAGCCACATTCCCAATGTTCCCATGCTTCTTGGTATGGTGGGAGTGCAGGCTAAAGCTCCTTCTTTATTCCATTTACCAATCCAAACAACAAATAAGATAAAATACAGAATTTACAAGAAATAAAGAAAGCGATGTAACAACTATTCAAATGGTGCAAACAGAACTTCCAGAGGCTTAATACATGCTGAAAGAATCCACAAAATGCCTCATTTAATCCATGCAAGCTGCTGCTACAGAAAACAAAACAGAAAACAGGGTTTTCCACGCCAAAATTGCTCTTTTTCTTTATTTCCTCTTGAAACTGCCAACATAAAAACTTCTAACCTCTTCCCAGGTCGAGAAAGAGTCTTTTTCATGCCTCCAAAACCGTTAGGTTTCATTAGGTTTCACGTTTTTAACCAAGAATGGCAAAAAAACACGTGGTTTGAAAACACAGTGTGTTTTCGAACTTTTTTACAAAAACATAGGAAATGGCCACCAAAACATTTCCTAATTTATTCTAATTTTTACCTAAGCTCCAAAAGGTCCTCATACACATTATTAAAGGTGTTTGAGACCTTTCCAAAACATCAAAAATAAATTTAAAACAAAAACCTTCTAGATAAGGTTGTAGCTAAGCACTTAGACAGGTGCTCCTGCACCAATCAACATTGAAGAAATGCAAAGTACAAACCGTAGCACATTCTGAACACACACACAATCTTGTCTTCACTATTTCTCAAAAGCACTTAGTAACTCATCATATCAATACACCTAAAACACCATAAAGATAACTCCATGTACTCACAACATCTCTACAACATCTCAACTATACATGCACAATCTATAATCACTTGATTTCTTTCTCTAAAACAACCTACATTATGTTGAAATCAATGAAAAAAATTAATGACAACACCGCCAACTCATTCATACTTGTCAAAATATCTCCCTTTGTCACTGATATAAAAACTTGATATGAAAAACCACCAAAGACACACTCCTTTATTTTTTAGACTAGATGCCTACACAACATTCCTGCACTCGCTCAACTTTTTCTTTTTCATATGAAACTCTTCCACTTTTCTTTCACTATTTTTCACATGAATTTCTCTCCCCCTTTTACATCAATGGAAAGAACAAAAATTTTGATCACTCCCCCTTAGGAGTGCACCCACATCTCATACTACAATAATGATACTTCCTACTCCCCCTAAGGAGTAGACCCATTCATCAATCTAGAAAAATGAAGAATCTATAGATCCAATGGATTGATGCACCTCCGTGTGTACCTAGTTCAAAGGAGGGGTAGAGACCCCCAACTTCTCCTTGAGATACTCAAAATTATCCTTCGGAAGGGCCTTAGTGAATATATCAGCAATTTGATCCTTTGTAGGCACATATTCCAGCCCGACTTCATTCTCTAACACATTTTCTCTCAAGAAATGATATCTGAAAGATATATGCTTTCTCCTTGAATGTATTACCATATTCTTTGAAATTTTTATTGAACTTGTATTATCACAAAAGATAGGGATAGGCTCATCACACATAACTCTTATATCCTTCAATATTTTCTTCATCCATAACACTTGTGTGTAGCAAGATGCTATTGCAATGTACTCAGCCTTTGCAGTGGATAAAGAAATTGAATCCTATTTCTTTCTTAGCCATGAAACCAATCTTCCTCCAAGAAATAATGCACCACCACTTATACTCTTCTAGTCATCTACACAACCAACCCAATTTGCATCAGTGTAAGCACTTGAATTAAAATCAATATCCTTAGGATACCATAAACCATAATCCATAGTGCCCTTTAGATATCTAAATATCCTCTTCACAGTTGTAACATGTGTTTCTTTAGGTTTTGCTTGAAATCTAGCAACTAAACATACTACATGCATGATATCCGGTCTAGTAGCAGTAGCATATAATATTCCAACAACCATAGATTTGTACATGCTCTAATCAACTTTAGGAGAATCATCATTCTTACTTAGTTTGCATCCAGTCACCATAGGGTACATACCAGTTTGGAGTCATCCTTTCCAAACTTCTTCAAAAAATCTTTAATATATTTTGATTATGAAATGAATTTTCCCTTATCAGTTTGATTCACTTGCAATCCAAGAAAGAAATTCAACTCACCAATCATAGAAATTTCAAACTCTTTTTGCATCTCCTCTACAAATTTCTTACACATACCTTCAATTCCTCCAAAAATAATGTCATCAACATACACAACCACTATCAACATTTTGCTTCCTTCAACCTTGGAATAAATATTATTGTCTACAGAGCCTTTGTTGAACCTTTGTTGTGTCAAATACCTATCCAACCTTGCATACCATGCTCTTGGAGTCTGTTTAAGTCCATAGAATTCCTTTTTCCACTTACAAACCATGTCTGCTTGATCTGATAATTGAAATCCCTCTGGTTGTTACATGTAAATCTCTTCTTCCAATTCTCCATTTAGGAATCCAGACTTGACATCTATCTAGTATACTTTGAAATCTTTGTAAGTAGAAAATTCCAAGAACATATGAATAGCCTCCATTCTTTCCACCAAGTAAAATGTCTCCTCAAAGTCTATACCTTCAACCTATGAATGACCTTTGCATACAAGTCTTGCTTTTTTCTTACTAGTTCACGATTCTCATTCAAATTATTCCTAAACACCCACTTTGTACCAATTTTGTTCTTATTTACAGGTCTAGGAACCAATTCCCATGTCTTATTTTTCTCTATTTGCTACAATTCCTCTTTCATTGCTCTAACCCAATTTTCATCTTTGCATGCTTTATCCATAGTTTTAGGTTCTATCTTGGTAAGTAAATACAGATTTACCTCAGTTGCTGCCACTTTTCTTCTTATCTTGACACCTTCATTTTTGTCTCCAATTATTTATTCTTTAGGATGATTCTTTTGTACATATTTTGGGGTCTTAGGAGCAAGTTATAGAGCTTCTTATTCTTCTTCAAACTGGTCTTCTTCTTCCTTATTCTCGTCTTGTACTTATTTTCAAATAGTTTCATCTAGTTCAACTTAACTTATCTCAACTGGTCTATGCATATCTTCATCAACTTTTACATTTGCACTTTCAACTATCTTTCTCAATCTTTTATTGAAGCATCTATAAGCTTTGCTATTAGTTGAGTATCCAAGGAAAATACCTTCATCACAATTTTCATCAAACTTTCCTAGGTACTCATCATCTCTTTTAAGGTAACATTTCCTTCTAAACACCTTAAAGTACATAATAATAGGAATTTCACCAGTCCACAATTCATAAGGAGTCTTTGTGTTATTACCTTTGATTTGAACTTTGTTAAGAATGTAAACAATAGTGTGTATTACTTCTCTCAAATATACATGAGGTACATTTTCCTCTTTTGTCATAGTCCTTGCAGCCTCTTGAACTACTTGTTTCTTCCTCTCAACAACTCCATTCTGCTGAGGAGTTATAGGAGAAAAAAAATGTCTCTTTATACCATGTGATTGGATTAAACTTTGGGCTGAATTTATCCTTGTAATTCTATCTTTTATTGCCAAACAGGTTTGGACTAATCTTCGGGAATTCCACAATAGTTTTGTCATTTTATCCTTCAAGTGTCAATCCAGGGGTGTAAGCTTGTGAACAGTGTTGTAGCAATCTACATAAGGGCTGAAACTAATGAACTAAGGGGGGGTGGATGCATCTAGGAATTGAAAACACACTTTTCAATCTAAAATTCAAAAGCACACTTCAAAAATGAATGAAATTCTTTCTTAAATTGTTGCCTACCTACTTCAACCAACCTATCTATTTTTTATTAAACTTGAATAACACAAACTCAATATATTATGGTATACACTCTTTAGTATAAATATTAACAACAACCATTACAATTGTAAAAGAAAGAATTTAGTTGCCAAAGATGTATTGAAAGAGTGCAAGTGAAAGGAAGTTCAATTGTGACAGGAGATTGGAATGTGATAGGAAGATGAAATGTGATAGGAGGATGGAATACAACAGTAGAGAGATAAGAAGTGAATGGAATGCGACAAGAAGCTTTACAAAATGAAACACATCATAATTTGAAATCAGAAACACGACAATTAACTTGCAACCAAAACAAAATCCTTGCTCCTTATACCACAATTACATTCCATAGAGAATTCATTTCAATTCGTTTAATACCAAATTAATCACACAAGTTGTATTATCAATGATTTTTAACCTTGAACATAAATTAAATTGATTCACAACACACCTAACAATATGCACTCAAGAAAAATGAAATTACATGAGATATAAAAGATCTAAACTAATAAACCATAAAACAATCTCACCAAGCTTCCCAAGAGGGGGCCATTCCTCTAGTCCATAGGGTGAGCACAAAAGAATGTTTATGATATCTCAAACCACGATCAATGCACCCAATTTTCATCACAATAATATCATTGACTAAATTTTTTATGTATATTCTATATATTCAATTTAGTTGAAACACACTTATATATAGGTGTGTACATTCGCCGATCACCACCAAATAAAATGATAAAAGGCCACAGTTTGTTGTGGTTGCAGTGGCCAACAAAATGAATAGTCTAATTGATTGGATTGGTTTGTAGGCCTATTAAATTAATTATAAAACTATTAATTTAGAAACAAAATACTAAAACAAGAATAAAATATCACTTGCATCCCACAGCTCTAGGGTGTTCACTCTTTATCTTTGAATACTTCATATTAGCAGGTCCCTTTCACATTTGAGTTCCTATAAAATTCATCTGAAGACATTATTGTTCATGGATTTTTAGGATTTGAAGGTGCCACCTCTTAAAACATATAAATATCCTACTCTTTCCTAACAATTAATGGAAAGGGACTTGGGAATAAAGTGAAAAAAAAGGGTAAAAAGACATAAAGTTGAGCATGTTTTAACACTCAACTACAAATAATTGAGTGTAATCGGGGTATTCTTTCTTTTACAATTAATTAGTTAGAGTTTCTACCAGCAGTTGAGTTAGTTTTGAGGCTAGAGCTAGCTTTTGTTTTAGGGTTTTACATAGGGTTTTCTTGATTTCTTCTTTTCTTGGGAATGTTCCAGCTAGGTTTCAGTATGACAGCGTGATTCTAGTGTAGTTGTGAGGCCGTGCATGCATAACTATTAGATTAATTAACCCATGATGGGCAAGAGAATTTTCATGACCTTTACAAAACTTACTACAAGAATGCTTTAATGAATAATGCAAATAATATGGAGGATTAACAAGCTAGGCATTTTGTAAATGCAACATGAGACAAATATGATGGGC
>VDFB02093382.1:0-21817 GCA_007258455.2 Sequoia sempervirens
AGACCACAATGGCAAAATGTGCAGCTTGAGTTACATTTTTATAAGTAGATAGGGTATAAATTGCATATGTTGTGGTACAAGGGGCTTGAGAAGTGGTTGGGTGCCCTTTGAACTCTTTTTTAATTTAATTTTTAAGAGAAAATTTATAAAATTTTAAAAACTACAATTTTTTTGATAATTTTAACTTTTTACCTTGTTCATATTGTGTGGTTTGTTGGGGTTGTACTATAACATACACCAACTAAACACAAATAAAGTATGCAAAATTAGAGAATAACCACTTAGTTAATCAACAATTAAGAATGAAGATCAATGTAATGTATGGAGTTACTGTAAATTCGATCTGAGTCAAACAATTGTTTTTTGTTTTTCAACATTATAGAATGATTTTACAACCTTTACCTGTATCACTAGTACATAAAAACACCATGGAATATGTATAAAACTAAAGCATAATAAGTTACAATTGCTAATACGCACCTTTTGAAAGCAAGTTGATAGCATAAGCAACTAATTTATCTATAACAACCATGCCCTCCAAACAATTTTAAGATATCATATTGGAAATGAAAAATACAAGTATTCAAGTGAGAGTCATTTACTCATCTAAATAAATAGGACACTAAATAATCAATTTAATATCATTTGCATTATCGAGACCATACCATTTTCAGCTTTAACTTGAAGTGGAAGAAGAGAGAGAGAGCATCACTAGAACAATTTCCACCCTGCCACAAAGCCATAGGCTTCCTTGTGCTACCCTATGAAGGGAGCTTGACCCATCACAAAGAGTCTAACAATCTGTGGCCAACATTCATGAAATCTGTGCAGCTATGGGGTAACTGACACATGCAACTTATTATTGCCTCAAGAAAAATATCTAAGCATATATGTCCTTCCCATGAGGTGATTCAATAAACAATCCTCTCCTATTGATTTAACTACTTTTTCCAAGAATGTGTTTATTATTTGAACCCTTGGGTCTATCTCGGTAGTCACTTGCACCTATACATGCATGTTATTTAAATGTTTATCTCCTTTATGTGTCATTTAGTCAAGCATTAGGGCTTATGCCTTTATCACAATTTCAATCATAATTCCTTCTAACTCAATGGATTATGCCATTAAGATTTACTGAAGTAAAACTAGATTAGCATGTCTTTCCTTTTATATTAGTCAACTAATCACTAGGTTTCATGTGTAGATTTAGATTTAATTTTAACTCAATTTGCATGGGAAAATTGGTTCTACGAGTAGGATTCTCACAAGTTAGTAAATGCAACTTTTCCATAATTTGACAAGGTACTTTGCAGGGAATCATATGAAATTCAAATGTGGAATTAGGCCATTACACCAAGAACCCATAACTGAAATTCACCAACATAAAATGCAACACTTTACTCTTGATATTAAATCAATTTAGTTGCTGCAAGTTCAATCTGGGAAAGAGCAACAACTGTTGAACAAATGGTTAACTCAACCATATCATAGAACCTCTGAAAATATGCTTTATACAAATCAACATTTTAATGGTTATGTACAGTCTTTGGGTCATAGAGTTGTAAATGAATAGCAAGGCTGATGAAGTACTTCCCCAAGGCTATTGTATACTACTACAACAATCATGTGGAAATACCTTCATCATTAATTCAAACTCTAAGTGAGCATTATGTTATCAACATTTTAAGCCCAGTTCAAGATTCATCAACGGTACTAGTATCCTTCTATCAAAAATATATTTATTGGTCCTCAAATTCACAAGCAATTGCAAACCCAGGGTTTAGTTCAACCCATTTTTGATTGTAAGAGAATAATTCTATTCTTGCTCCCTTGTTAATAAAATATGCAATTTCCCAAACAACAAATACAAATCTCAGGCTGATATAGATCTTGGATAAACTACCAAATGCCAAATTAATGGACAATAATAGCTTCCTCAAATCTTACATACCAAAATATTTGATTGAGACAACTAATCTACAACTAATAATTACATGAATAGCTTATAGAAATCAGTTAACTATTAAGCACCACCCACATTTTATGGTTTAGTGATTATTGATTTGTACTTGTTTTATTCTCACTTGTACAATGGTCCCGACAAACCCATTTGATGAACTGTGACTGAATTTCAAAGGTTGCAATCCAATATTTGTAAGGCCGAGGTATCCTATGAGGTGCTCTTATGTGTTATTCCACATTGTATGACAACTTCTAAAGATGTGATTTGACTCACGTAAGGCATCCATAAATAATTTGCTGCTCAACACCAACCAAAATAATATAACAACAACAATTCTTCTATATAAAATATTAGAAATTCTTCACAGTAATAACTAAATTATAGGGGATGTTGATTCAATGAGGCTACACAATTTACTTACAAATATGAATATAAAAATTCATAATTAGGAGAGGATAAAACATCTCATACCTATGTAATTATTATTTGCAGAGATCATTACTCCATAAAACATCTCATCAGGTAGAGGACGCTCTTTTGGGTCCTCATCAAAGTCTATTACAACCTTCTTAGAAGAGACAGGATGTGCGCGTAGGCACTCCTTTTCCTCTTTAGTCAGAATGGGTGCTTTGGGTCCACACCCCAAAGGCCAATCCTGAATTGCCAAAGGTTTCTTATGTTTAACTTTATGCTTAGACTCTTCAGTTTTCTTGCCCTTCTCTATCTTGAGCCGAGTAAGGGCATGTGCCAAATTCTCATTGTTAGGAATCTTGGGGTGGACCTATGATGATGGGTTCTCTTCAATAATTTTCTTCTGAGTAGCCCTTTTGGTCTTTCCCTTCTTTTCCCTTGAATTTGACCCTCCCACACCTACATTCAATTCAGGTTCATTAAACTCAAATTGAAGTAAGGGTCAACTAACCCTAACTTAGGATCTCTCTTCCTTGCAGTCCATCGAACGACTAAGCAACCGATACATACATTACTGGCATATAATGCTCTTTGACTATTATCAATTTTGAGCATCATATCACATAACGTAAGTGTAAACTCCCTCTTAGGAGAAGGTTCATTCAGATGGTAACCATGATAGTGAACTTAGCATATGTAAAGGTTAACATTAAAACATCAAAGTACTACCTCAATAATTTCCTACCTATATCAAGCTTATGTGAAAGCCATAATCATGTCAAAATACATCAATCTCAAAGTATGTGTTGTTCAGGTATAATTCTAATCAATCAACATTCAATCATCATGAATTTAAAGTCATTCTAATATACACTCACATCATAGGTTATTGCCTTTCATACACGGTCAAGTAATAATCAAACACATCGATTTCATTCTAGATTACTAGATTCTAGTCATTGCTCATATTCCCCTTATTCAGTTCCCATACTAAACCATCTAAAAACAACAAGACTCAAACTCATCTAGGTATCTCCAAAATTCTAGGGGTGTTTCCAAATTCTCAGAAGAAATGCAACTTTAATGTAGTAGATTCTAGGCCCTAGTGTTGAACCCAGAGTTTTGATACCATATGTAACATACACCAACTAAGCACAAATAAAGTATGTAAAATTAGAGAATAACCACTCAGTTAATCAACAATTAAGAATGAAGATCAATGTAATGTATGGAGTTACTGTAAATTTGATCTAAGGAGTCAAACAATTTCTTTTTGTTTTCCAACATTATAGAATGATTTTACAACCTTTACCTATATCACTAGTACATAGCAACACCTTGGCATATGTATAAAACTGAAGCATAATAAGTTACAATTGCTAATACGCACCTTTTGAAAGCAAGTTGATAGCATAAGTAACTAATTTATCTATAACAACCATGCCCTCTCAAACAATTTTAAGATATCATATTGGAAATGAAAAATACAAGTATTCAAGTGAGATTCATTTACTTATCTAAATAAATAAGATACTAAATAATCAATTTAATATCATTTGCATTATCGAGACCATACCATTTTTAGCTTTAACTTGAATTGGAAGAAGACAAAGAGAGCATCACCAGAACAATTTCCACCCTGCCACGAAGCCATAGGCTTCCTCGTGCTACCCTATGAAGGGAGCCCAACCCATCACGAAGAGTCCAAGAATCCATGACCAAAATTCATGAAATATGTGCAACTATGGGGTAACTAACACATGCAACTTATTATTGCCTCAAGCAAAATATCTAAGCATATGTCCTTCCCATGAGGTGATTCAATAAACAATCCTCTCCTATTGATTTAACTACTTTGGCCAAGAATGTGTTTATTATTTGAACCCTTGGGTCTATCTCGGTAGTCACTTGCACCTATACACATGTTGTTTAAATGTTTATCTCCTTTATGTGTCATTTAGTCAAGCATTAGGGTTTATGCCTTTATCACAATTTCAATCATAATTCCTTCTAACTCAATGGATTATGCCATTAGGACTTATTGAAGTAAAACTAGATTAGCATGTCTTTCCTTTTATATCAGTCAACCAATCACTAGGTTTCATGTGCGGATTTAGATTTAATTTTAACTCAATTTGCATGGGAAAACTAGTTTTATTAGTAGGCTTCTCATAGGTTAGTAAATGTAGGTTTTCCATAATTTGACAAGGTACTTTGCAGGCAATCATATGAACTTCAAATGTGGAATTAGGCCATTACACCAAGAACCCATAATTGGAATACACCATCATAAAATGCAACACTTTACTCTTGATATTAAATCAATTCAGCTGTTGCAAGTTCAATCTGGGGAAGAGCAAAAACTATTGAACAAATGGTTAACTCAACCATAACATAGAACCTCTAAAAATATGCTTTATAATACAACTTAGCATTTTAATGGTTATGTATAGTCTCTGGGTCATAGGGCTATAAATGAATAGCAAGGTTGATGAAGTACTTCCCCATGACTATTGTATACTACTACATCAGTCACGTGGAAATATCTTCATCATTAATTCGAACTCTAAGTAAGCATTATGTTATCAACATTTTAAGCCCAATTCAAGATTCATCAATGATAGTATCCTTCTATTAATGATAATAAGTTTCCACAATCCATGTCATAAATCTGTATAGCTTCTAGATTCGATTGTGTTGAAATTTTTAGCATCAAAAATATATTTATTGGTCCTTAAATTCACAAGAAATTGCAAACCCAGGTTTAGTTTAACCCAGTTTTGATTGTAAGAGAATAAATATATTCTTTCTCCCTTGTTAATCAAATAAGCAATTTCCCTAACAACAAATACAACTCTCAGGCTGATATAGAACTTGGATAAACTACTAAATGCCAAATTAATGGACAATAATAGCTGCCTCAAATCTTACGTACCAAAATATTTGAGTGAGACAACTAATCTACAACTGATAATTACATGAATAGCTTATAGAAATCAGTTAACTATTAAGCACTGCCCACATTTTATGGTTTAGTGATTATTGATTTGCACTTGTTTTATCCCCACTTGTACGATGGTCCCCACAAACCCATTTGATGAACTATAATTGAATTTCAAAGGTTGCATTCCAATGTTTGTAAGGCTTTGGTAGCCTATGAGGTGCTCTTATGTGTTATTCCACATTGTATGAAAAACTTCTAAAGATGTGATTTGACTCACATAAGGCCTCCATAAATAATTTGCTACTTAGTAGCAAGCAAAATAATATAACAACAATAATTATTCTATATAAAATATTGGAAATTATTCACAGTAACAATTGAATTACAAGGGATGTTGATTCAATGAGGCTACATAAATTACTTATAAATATGAATAGAATAATTCATAACTAGGAGAGGATAAAACAACATCTCATACCTATGTAATTATTATTTGTAGAGATCATTGCTCCATCCAACTGAATGTAGCCTCTTCCATTTCCTTCTATACTCTCCTCCAAACTCCCCTCCATAATAATCCTCCTTTACTTTGCTTTGTTACCTTTCATTCTGCCTTGCATGCTACGTGGAGATAGGGGCAATTTTTCCATGTGCAAGGTGTTACTTTCTTTGTTTTAGAACCTCTTTACCCTTGTTGATAGCTGACTGCAACTTTATGTGTTGTCTTCTCCCTTTTGTTTTCTTTTGCTTTAGGGAAGACAAGTATGAGGCTACGTACCTTTAAAGGTATGCCTTATATTGTTTTTTTAAACACAATTTCCTCTGCGCTTGTGGGTCCTACCTCAAGCTTAATATTTTTGTTTTTTTTGTTTTTTGTTTTCTTTTGTAAAAGGAATGGGTCCCACCACAATTTTTTTATCATACCTTTTAAATAAAAGGGGATGAATATTTTTGAATTAGTATATTTTATTTTGATTATATCTTTTTTCCTTCTTTCTTTTAAAATATATATATATATATATTTTCTATTTACTTGCTCACGTAAATATGAATATAAAATTATTAATAGTTAATAACTTTAACTTCTTATTGAGTTAATAATTAAATAATTAAGATAGTTCAATGTACCCTTCCTAATGCAGTATGCAACCTGGGAATAACGCTTTGTGCTCATGTGTGCTACTCTCATGCATAGTGCCCTTGAATGGCTAGACTCCCTTTCCCGGTGATACTCTCTCTCTCTCTTCGGCGAGAGCGCATAACTACCCTGTGACACTCCAAAATCAAGAATAACATTAGTCCATTACAATAATTAGTTTTAACAACTAACTGAAGCACCTATTTTTATATCTAAATAAACAATAGATGAGTCAACAATATAGAATTTTAGGGCCAACTGTTATGACAGTTAGGTTTCACATTCAGTTGAACATCCATTCAACATCAAAATACAAAATTTAGGGCCAGGTTTCATATTCAGCTAAACATCTATACAAAATTTAGGGCCGGGTCACAATTAGGATTGGGACATCTACAACTTGAGAGAGATTTTTTTTTTCCTCTGGGGAAACATTTGTATGAAAAAAGTGGTTTTTGGTCTTTCTAGACATAATGTTAGGGTCCATTTGGCCTCAAAATGCCCCAAAATAAACTAGCCTACTAGTTCTATTAGAAATTTTTGATCTTCATAACCTTGTAAATTTGGTCTTTGATGTCCAACTGGGATGAAATTAAAGGTTGATCCGAATTTTTCAACTTCTCTAAAATTGATTGTTAGCTCATAATGTCTCTAGGAAGCTCTGAAGTATCTGCAACTAACAAGCCTAGCAAAAAGGAACCCCTTAGAAACTAAAAATTATTTCACTCATTTCTAATTCTTTGGATCATCCAAGGATCCAATGCTTCAACAAACAAACAAATCTACACTCTCAGATTTCCTAAAATTACTAGCTCATAAGTCACAACTTTGATACCATGTAATATTTGGCTACGAATCCACCTATAATAGAAATGATTGAAAGAATGCAATAACAAAAATCTAGAATTGAAAGAATAAACTATATTCTATTCAATAGGAAATGCAAAATAAACCAAAATGAGTGATTATAAATGAACTATAGGTGAGTATATATATAGGATATACTGGACCTAAGAGGATAAAACACAACTAATGTAGGATTTTCTATAAAATAATCCTAAGTAAACTTAACCTAGTGTGAAAAGGTCCTAAGTGGAGAACTATCTAGGAAATGAACTAGTTAGATAATGTACCTTGTTCATACTAATAATTGTAAATAATGCACATGCACAAATACAGTTGAATGGTAATCAAGGAATTGAAGAGTCTCAATTGCGATTATTTATGGTTGCATGCATATGTGCATTAGTAATGAAAATGCACTTCATTCAATATTTTCTTGTCAAATTTCTTGTCCATTTCATTTTGTCAATCCATCCCTTGCATTTCATTCTTAGGTCTATATAGGATCTTATTGGTTTGTATGTGGCAAGGATAATTACTTACTAGTTTCAAATCATATCAAGGTATTATTTCAATCACTAGACTAAATATCAATGAAACATTCTCAAACATGTGAGTGGCATAGATGTTTACAATGCAGATTCTCTAATAAATGCTCAAGTAATAACCCATGTAAGTAGCAATAGAAACTTTAGAATAAAAGAGATTTACTTGATATTAGATGCATCTAAAATGAATTAGGGCAACCTCTTTAAATACAAGACTAGGGATCATTAAGAAATGTTTTCTTATATTGGCTTGGCACACAATGATAATAATAAGAAGTTAAAAGGACCCTAAACTAGAACTTAAATTTCAAAAATGAACATGACATTTCTACGAATGAAAGCGATTGAGACCGCTTTTACAATTGTGAATCTAATAAAAAAAGATAAACCTACAGATTAAGATCGACCCTTGAAAAACTCTCTCTCAATAATATGATTTTCATTACAGAATGATTACTCAAATCAAAATGAATCTATAGGCATAAAATTTTCATTGTTAGACAACCACTCTACTTCAACAACATCTGAATCAATAGGTAAATAATCAATAACAATTTTAACCTTGTCTGTATCAAAAAGTGGTAAATATTTCTTCTAATTTTATTAGCTAAAGTTGATATTTGGGATATAAAAAAATGTTGTGTAATCAATGATATAGCCAATTGTTTATAAGTCTTGCCAGTTGATCATAAGATAATCCTCAGTGTGTTTAGCCAACCTGATAAACCTCTCTCCATTCAGTGAAGGCTAAGCCTGGCTTCGCCAACTCATTGATCTTACATCGTGGACGTCAAGGAAGGGCAGTGATGCTGGATGAGACTGACTTCGATTTATGCTATTATTATTTGATGAAGCTGATTTAGTTGTGTGATGGATCTGAGAGGAAGATGGAAATTGGGATTCTCTATCTCTCCCCCTGCTCTCATGTGATGTTGTGGCACTAGCAGCTCTTACCCAAACAAGCTCCTCCACCACTTGTTTCATGGATGGTCTCCTCCTTCCTTCCACCTCCAAGCATTCTCTGGCCAGCATTGCCACATTCTCCATCTCTGCCTGGTTGTTGTCCATGGTGATCTTGGGATCCAAAATCTGTGTCAAGCAGTTGCAGTTGATTTTAGAGAGAAACAAGGCCGATAGGGTGCACTCGTCTTTAGGCCTTTCAAGAAGTAATGGCCGCAGGCCTGTGAGAAGCTCCACCAGCACGACTCCAAAGCTGTAAACGTCGCTCCTGTCTGTGAGCTTAAACGTCTGGAAGTACTGGGGATCCATGTAACCCCTCGTACCCATCACGTCCGTTGTCAGATGCGTGTCATCCGCAGAGAGCAGACGAGAAATCCCAAAGTCTGCAACTTTTGGAGCGAATGTCCTGTCCAAAAGAATGTTGGAAGATTTCACATCGCGGTGGAAAATGGGCTGCGCTGCTGCTGAATGCAGATATGCCAGTGCCTCCGCCGTTTCAATGGCGATTTGCAGGCGCGTTTCCCAGGGCAAATAGCTCTCCTTTGAATGCAGATGTTCAAGAAGTGTCCCATTTTCAACAAATTCATACACCAGCAATGGAGATTTAGTTTCCAGGCAACAACCCAACAACTTCACAACATTTCTGTGGTTGATCTGAGAGAGGATGATAACTTCGTTGATAAACTGATCGTCCTCTTTTACGTCACAAATTTCCTTGGACTTTTTAATTGCCACAACTGAGCCGCCTGACAGTATGCCTCTGTATACAGTGCCGTAGCCGCCGCTCCCCAATTTCATATGATCCGAGTAATTCTCTGAGGCGTTTTGCAGCTCCTCTGCCAAATATATTCGTAGGCTTTGTCTTCCCCCTTTGGAAGCTATGTACTGCTGCAACTGTATCCCTCCATTGTGTTGGAAATACTTGGCCTTCATAAGCTTCATATGACGTTTTCTCAGCCACCACAGTACTCCACAGGCTGCCAAAGAAACTCCAACAAACGAAGAAATTGACCCTGCGTTCAATAAAATTCTCTCTTAGATGCTTCCATCACGGGTAAATTCACCGACCGTCAGTATCAGAAAATTTATCCTCAACAATTCATCGCGGAAAATTCACTGTTATGATTTTTCTCGGTGAGTTTTTTGACAGGTGAATTTTCGGATAAGAAAATTTACCGTTAACAATTCACCGCGGAAAATTCACTGTCATGATTTTTCTCGGTGAGCTTTTTGACAGGTGAATTTTTGAATAAGAAAACTTACCGTCAACAATTCACCGTGGAAAATTCACTGCCATGATTTTTCTTGGTGAATTTTTTGACAGGTGAATTTTCTGATAATAAATTGCTGAGGGTGAATTTTCTTAGAGCCCTTCTATCACACTGACTTTACTGTTTTCAGAAACATTGGGACTTTGGCCTGAATGATGCATATTTTGAAATAAACAAGCTCTGTGAATACCAAGATAAAGAGAGGCGGCATAATCACCTATGATTGCTAGTTTGATGGCATTATTTGAGCTTGTTGGTTCGCATCTGGTTCCGTTCTGAAAGCCATCACCGACATAACCCTCCGTGCATGAACAGTTGTAAGACCCTGCCAAATTAATGCATACCGCTGTGGGGGATTTCACGCATTCATTGGCACTGGCTTGGCTACATTCGTCTATATCTGTATATTCATTATCATTACAAGAACTAAATTTTTTTGTGTCATCTACACGCGAAAATAGAAAGCTTTTCAAATAAATGTACAGTTCTGTTTTTTAAAAAGAATCCTGTCAATATTATCATTTATTTTATAATATCATATCTTGAATGTTGAAATCTGACATATTTTTGAAACAAAATACAATTGCATAAAGTTTCTATTCTCGGAAAGCAAGAACATTTGAAGAAGGAAGATGATTCCAATCTTTCTAATTTTCCCATGTATCAGAACGGTCTGAAATGTTCAGAGACTAAGAATATATCAGTGATCCTTAATGCACGTAGAAATCTTATCATAATAATCAGTAAACAACTAATTGTTGGGTGGTTCTCAAATAATTGGATTTAAGTGTGAATGGCTCAAAGTTTGTTTGACTAAACTTTAAAGATAAGGGTTGAAATTTGGAATAAAAGTCAGTAAACAATTAATTGTTGGGTGGTTCTCAAATAATTGAATTTAATTGTGAATGGCTGAAAGTTTGTTTGACTAAATTTTAAGGATAAGGGGTTGAAACTTGGAATGATTGGATTAATTCTGAAGGTTTTATGGATTGTTTGGTATAAGTTTTAAGGAATGAGAGATTTCATTCTCTGGTTTATTTTTTTTCTCAATACGGGAGCAGGAGTCTTCTTGGACTGAACCTCTTTGGCTAAGAGCTAAGAGCCAAGGACTAAGGGGTATGCATTCCGCCAAATTCGCCTGGGGCATGATCCCAACTTCATCCCTTTTCCGATGTGTCGGGGCCTTTGCACTCAACAAGATTTGATCCCTGGTGGACTCATTTGATCCTTGGTAGACCAAGGGCCCATTGACATGAAGAATTAAAGGATTTGAAGAATGAAGGGGTTATTTTGACTAAATATTAAGGATTGATGGATTTTGGTTAGTATAAGGCTTAAAGGATTCGTTTGATTGGACATGAAGAATTAAAGGATTTAAAGAATGAAGGGGTTATTTTGATGAAATATTAAGCATTGATGGATTTTGGTAAGCATAAAGGATCAAAGGGTTTTTTTGACTGGACAAAAAGAATTAAAGAATTTGAAGAATGAAGGGGGTTATGTTGACTAAATATTAATGATTGATGGATTTTGATAAGCCTAAATTAAAAGATTCTTTTGACTAAACATAAAGAATTCAAGAATTTCACTGTTTTAAACATCTAGTTAATAGAAATAGCTAGGGGTTTAATGTGATTGTTTGTTGTTTTATAATGTCATTATTATAGTTGATTAATATTGAAAAATAAAATTAAAAAATCTTGTGGGGTGTACTTGTTGTTTTAAACATTTAGTTAATAGAAGCAGCTAGGGGTGTAATGTGATTGTTTGTTGTTGTATAATGTTATTATTATAGTTGATTAATGTTGCATAAATAAAAAATAAAATTCATATGGGTGTGTTTTGTTGTTTTAAACATTTAGTTAATAGAAGTAAGTAGGGGTGTAATATAATTGTTTGTTGTTGTATAATGTTATTATTATAGTTAATTAATGTTCCAAAAATAAAAAATATGCAATTATACAAATATATTATTATAATAATTCCATATATATATATATTTATTTTTATCCTTTTGATAATGTGATATTTATGTAATTTTTGCCTTGCTAAATTATATTATTACATGTATATTTTTTAAAATAGATTTTATTGAAATATTAATTGTAGATACATAATTTTTTTTTTGATATTTATTATAGATAGATAAATTTTATTGTGATATTTAATACACACTTGATAAACAAATATAAAATATGCATTGAGTGTACTCACATTTATTTAATAAGTTTGAAAATCTTACCAATTATTAAATAAAATATGTAAAATAATACTTGTAAGTCAACAATGTAATTATATGATGATGTATGTAATAGTGCTCATGTCATTCAAGTCATTAATAGGTTTGAAATTTGATTCATGAATTAAATGCATTGCATTGCACATAATTTAGAAAAAATAAAAAAAATCCTAATTTTTGCAATGACTATTGACAACATGAACCAATAAAAAGAAAGATAAAGAATATTTTAACAATTTTAGAAATAGACAATTTAAAATAGACTATATAAAATTGTTGGTAAAGTTTTTAATTCTAGATGTTTATTGGTTGGATTGTCACTATCACTCAAAAAAATTGAATTGAATGAATGCTTTAGTATTCTGCCATAAACAGAACAGAAAACCAATAAATAATTTTATAAGATTTTTTATTATTTTATCCAAAATCTTCTTATAAAATCTACCTAAAATTTTAATTATATTTTACAACAAAAATGTTTAAATATTATAATAGGGCCATCAAATTTATCTCTTCATCGTGAGACGACCACAAACATAAAAAACATTATCATGCTCTTCAATGGAACATACCTGTACAACTTGTGCCATTAGAATAGCCATTCCCCTGATAACCAGGAGAGCATTTGCAGAGGTGCCCATCGCCTGAAATTGGATCAATACATTGAGCCTGGGCGGCACAAGAATAAGCCGGCGTTCCTTTCGCTGCCGAGCAATTTAGATGCCCAACAGTCCACTCAAGGCGGAGGCCATAACGACCCCTGGAAAAGAAGCACTTTTCACTTTCTGGTACAGTCCATGTCTGAGGATCCAGCACAGTGGAGAACCCACATGCTCCCGCAGCATTCTTAAAATAAGATCCTCCACCCGTGAAATTGATAGATTTCCAATAACCCGGAATGCCCGCTTCACAACAGCCATAGCAATTACAGTATTGTGGGTCATACTGATTCAAACACGCAGCTTGGCATCTCCCCACAGGCAAGCTCGAGTCACTAAAAGACCCAACTGACCTACACCCTATGACTGCGAATCTGTTGAGCGATGAGATGGTGAAAGGCCCGTCCACAGATAGACTGAAGAGGACAGAGGCATCGTCCGTTCCATTGCAGGACATCGCTTTCAAAGAAGTAGAATTTATTACAAGATGGCCGCTGTAATCTATGTCCGTAATCTCAAAATCCCCACCCAGCGTGGGAAGAAATGGGACAGGTTGGCCCCCAATGGACTTGCACTTGATCTGAAAACCAGAGTAGCCACAAGTGGGATCATCGATCCAAAAAGGGTAGCTCACACTCATCGATCCACATCTTTCAGGGACGCATTTCGCAGAGACAAATGCCACCAAAGATAACCAAACCAGAACTTGGTCGATGGGCTGCCGATGCATTTGAATCACAGAGCTTTTGCGGGCCATGAAAAGAGTCTTTAGAAAACAATGTGCTGAGAGGCAGCGCTCCCTTCACAAATAGCCGCAGCTACGACCTGATCTATAGAAAGATGCGAGATTATCACGTTTCCTTGTGATGACTTTTTGGTGGAGTTAAAATGTTCCAATGTTCTACTTAGCCCACAGTGAAGTTGCTGTGGAATCAAGATTAATGACCCCTGTCACGATCAATGTTGTTGTAAAGCTAACTCAATTGTTTGACTTCTATTGAATATTATTATATCTGCTATTGATCATAGTAGATGCCCATCTAATATTAATTAGTTGAAATTAAAAAAAATGTTTTTAAAGTTTTCATTAGTCATAATATGCACTGGATAGAGTGACCAAAAACCATGTTCACTATTAAAATATTGTAAGAGAAAAACTTTTCTTAAAGGTTAATTCAATGAGTTGGGTATTGGAATTTTGATGAATATATATGTTAGTGTAGGGAAAGATAAAAAGAGGAATAGAAGTATTTAGCAAGGTTATTAAAATATGGATTTCTAATGAAGATTTTAGGATATTCTCTAAGTTTGTACTAAAATACCATTTTTGTATTAGATGAATGTCTACATGTCTATGTTGATCCTTTGCTTTGTTAGAGGTTGAGTCTAACCCTTTGGATTAGATTCACTATTATAGATTCATCTTATGTCTATAAACTCATCCTTTTTTGAAGTGGAATTATGTTTATGTGGTCTTTTGAAGATTAATTTGCTCTACCTTTCCTATTGATCTAAGGGCTTGTTGTATTTAAAAATACCTAGAATGAGTTGTTGTTATGTCACATGAAGGCAGATTCTCCAAGGTCAACAACCCTTGAAAAATAAGAGAGAAATGATCAAAGTGAGTAAACAATCCTCCTAGGATGATCTATGTAGATTCTTTTAAATTTATTGATATTTATTATTCCTTTAGAATGCTCTAGAATGAGAGAGGACTTGTGGATGAGAGATGTGTTGGATGACTACAACTAAATGTCTTTGAATACAAGTAGATAGTAATAAATCACACAAATACGTGTTTAGTCAACTCTAGATGGGAAAGGAAGGAGTGAGAGTGGGCCAAAATTTGAATTTGAATTTTAAAATGCAAGAGGCCAAATCTACAAGTGTAGGGTCAATTCTCCAATTGACCCATCAAATTCTTAGAGCAACCCAGTTTAGATCTCATCATTTTGCTTCCAATACCTATACGAAATTATAATTCTGAATTATGGTTCAAAAGCTATGATAAAAACAATGAACAACTATCTTTTGGCTATCGAGAAAAAAATCTAGCAAAAAATAATTTTAGAATAAATATGTCTAGGGAGAAGTGCATGAATAGAAATAATAGATGAAGAGTATATGGAAATGTGGAAAATATATAGAATAGCTAGAGGCTAAGTGCATATAATAGATGTATAGATGAATAGATACAATTTAGGGGAATATGTCTAAATGTACACAAGATTGTGTCAATTATTGATAGATACATGTATCAAAATATTTCCTCAAAGTAAACACAAAAGTAAATGACAAGTGACATGGATATGCAAAATTAATTATTACAAATATTCAAAGGAAAAATAAATTAAAAGAAAACTAAACAATCTATAAAATTAATTTATTTAGAAAGAAAGTGATTAAGATGAGACAAGATTAAAATTCTCTACTTCCATGTTTTGAGAAGTCAATAGCTCTATTTGAAAGAGAAAATTCCATATTTTATCCTTTCTCAACTTTTTTTATACTCATTTTGGGCCATGTCTTAAGATATGGTATCTTGGCACTTATTTTGAGTATAATATAATTAAAATTAAAAAAAAAACCCGTCAACCTTCACCCTTTTTATCCCCAATGGTTGGGATCCATTATGATAATGTGTGATTTTTCCCCCTAGATAGAACTATTCCTATGATTGGGTCCCTCAAATTTTAAAATTTCTTTCACAAGTATATTGAGTATAACCCTTTACCACATTATATTGTTTTATATTTATTTTCATGTCAAAATATTAAAATTTATCACATAAAATTTCATATATAACAAAAAGCCCTAGGCCACTAGTTAAGAGCATTAAAAGGAATAAAAAAAATATTATATCAAATCGAGATCATTATAGAGTTTTAGCATTATAGGAATTAAATTAACATTCATGAATATACACTTTAGATATTATGCATATACATGTCTTACATGTCTTGGAATATTTAATTTCAATAAACCTACATGTCTTGTTGTGCTAAGAGCCAAGGAAAGTTTCATATTCCACCTCTCTCATAGTAGACTCCCTAAGGTGATTCCTAACACAAGCAAATCTTAAAATGTATATCATTTATAGCTGTTGGAAGTTTAAAACACTAAATAACAAAATAATGCCATCCCTAGATGAAATCACATGTAGTCATTTCCATTAAAACAAAGGAAACATGAAAGGTATATACGTGATGGAGTTTGCAAGAAACATCCAATTCCAAATTCTTAGATTCAATCATCTAGAATTTCACATAGTCAAAATAGAAACATCAACAAAGACCTAAGCACTTTCTAACCTCTCATTTACTTTATCAAGATTAGTTCTTATAGAGCTAATGCTTAATTATATTTTCATATTTCTTAATTAAATCCTATATTAGTACATCTTTAGTTTAATTTATTTTCACTTAGGATTTCCTTTACCCTCTTCAGTTTGAGGGCCTCCCTAATAAATAGTGAACTTTAGAAAGAGAACCCTCCTCGTTTGTTTTTACCTAATATCATGGTATGCCATTAATAAATATGTTTCTTATTTTTTAATAAATCATACATACAAACTAATCACATATTAATGCAAACCTTTTATTATATAGTTTAAATTTTATATGATTAATATATGACGTCCCCCCCCTTCCTCCCCCCCCCCCTCCGAGAAAAAAAAGAAGAAGCTAACTTTCTCTACACTCCATAACCTTATGTTTGTCTTTTTATTTTTGTTTTTCATTTAGGTGGTAATATAGTATCATTCTTACCTTTTCAAAAAATTAAAATAAGATAGAAATATATTTTAGTTACAATCAAATAAATATTCTTTGGATAAAACTTATTCTCGACCACATCAATTGAGAAGGGAGTCATCCACATTTTTTTTATTATCATTGTCTTGACTAAATTAAAAATTTAGTTTAAAGAACAATTGAGGGAGACAATATATTGTGTAGATTACAAGTTATAAGGCCATTTTTTTTATAGTCCTCAAATGCCTTTATTTGGAGATATATCTACTAGGATCCACTCCTTTTTCTATTACTTTGGTGGTAGTTTCACTATATGGTTGAAAAATCCCATATATGATGAAAAAAATTCTAGGGGATGTCATCCTTAAAGCGAGAGTATGCATGAAGACTAATTTTATGAATAGGAGTCTATCAAAAAGCATATTTTTATAGAAAATTCCAATTCTAGCTCACTTTATCTCCTAATGAAAAGGGGTGCCAAGTTTGAGCCAAACATGATGGCTCTCCTTTAACGTATAATTTTTTTTATCCCCTTTGTAAACCACACTAGAACACATGGATTATGTAATCTAGCTAAGGTGAAGAAATCCCTAGGTAGGACCACTAACATGAAAAAATTCCAAATGTTTCTAGTTCCCAAGATTTCCTTACAATGTAATGAAATTGAATACACAACTTGGGTTCTTGGGTTTTGTAACATGCCCATTATTCTACCCATTGTTTTTACTATGTTTTACCCACAAGTGAACAATGGGAATGCTACATGTGGTACAAAGCCACCAGATCCAACATTAGAACCTATGTGCTCACTATTCTTTCGTCCAACATTATATGAGTCTAATGTTTGGAATTCTTGTGCTAGGATGGTGCATCTCAAGATGACTACAAGGAAGTCAGTAATCAGTAATGAGTGCTACCTAAAGGCCAAGAAAGAAAGGGAAGCCATTGTTTGAACCATAGAGGGGACCAATTACATCAAAGCTACTTGGCTAAGTGATATTGCAACTTTTAGTCATGATCTATCTCATATCAGTCAAGAAAGAAGGAGGATGCGTGAGGCTGTTAACTTTGTACCCCCTGTCTCTCGGGGAGTCCCATAATAGTGGTTTACAATTTTGGCCATTTGGACAACAGAGTGTATTTTCTTCATCTTCACATTCGGGCACCTATGGTATTTAAACTATGATGAATTTGAAGATAGTGCAAACAAGTCTCATCACATTTTGTCCTGTAGATTCTAAAATATTTTTTTTTCCAATTTTGAGATCAAATTACTCTTTCCATCTCCCACTAAAATAGATTTTTTTCAGAAAACAACATTTTAAAAAAGTGACGTACACCGTATAACGCATAACTTTTTTTCCATGAAGGATAAAATTCTAATTCTTTCAAATTTAGATTTGTAACTCTGATATCTAGTGCTCCCACTTGGTTAGATAGTTTTTTATTGAATATTTTTTCCTTAATCAAGTTTCAAAGTCAAACGAATTACAATTAGGACATATTTGTATAATGCATAATTTTTGTATATGTCAAAATTTTATTTTATTTTTTTTGTTGGATCAAGGACTTCAATATCTAGTGCACTCATATTTTCAATTTTTTTGTTGATAATATTTATTTTCCACATATGAAGAACAAATAATTCATTTTCGATGAAAAGCCTATGTTTAATAAAACTTAAAAGACAAATATATAACAAAACCAAAACATATTAGAATTATATTCATTGGATAGCTTGTTCTGAGGAATACCATAATCATTTCAAATAAATTTTAAATAAATTCATTTGATTCCCCAAAATCTAAATCAAAAGTGATTTTTTATCAACATTTTGATAGGTGTAAAGGAGATGCATTTATAGGTATGGTTTAAAACTAACAAGGTTCTATCCAAGGGGGTTTGATCTAAAGGTGATTTGATCAAACCCTCTTCAATTGGAATCCTTAAAATGGAACTTTTTAAGGCTTAAATCATTATATTTTCTAAAAATATGTGATTTCAGCTAAAATTCATTCCTCTAAGGAATTGTAAACCACTATTATGATAACACCCATTAGAGTCGATTCATTATTACTTTCCTGGATGTATACAGATGTAGTGTTAGTCCTGCTTTGATCTTTAGGGACCCTCATGTTCTTCCTATGTTGAAAGTTATTGTAATAGCCTCAAGTAGCAAATTGGAGGGATATGTGCCCCACAACTATGTATCTAAGGATAGGTTTGAAGGTTATTTTACTTTCAACAATGTATGGGAACAAAAATATGAGGGGTATACCCTACTTAGCTATGTATCAAAGAGTGAATCCAAGGGATACTCTCCCCTAGACTATTTGAATAGTCATTCCATGTAAATGCAAGGATATTGAAATCCTATTGATCTAAATAAAAATCATGTCCTGGAAAAAAATATGTATGAGTTCTTCTTTTAAACTTCATATATATGAATGTTTGTTCTTTGGAAATGTTTTAATGATATGTAAACCTTCCTAGAATCTAATTGAAAATGAAACCTCTAGGTGTAAAATTTCTTGTCAAAAATGTTTAGAACTAGAACCAACCTTGGGGAAAGCCAAGAACTAGGCCAAGGAGTAGAAAATTTAGGGGTTAAGTTGGATTGTATTCTAGCCATGATGGATGAGACAAGAGAAAGAGTAAGAAACCTTGAGCAAGAGGTAAGGGGGAAAGAAAGGTAGGAGCAATAAGTTCCTAATAATGATGAAGAAGGGGAAAATTCCCATGATCATACTAAGTCTAGTGAACATGAGGATGATGAATCACAGTTTCAAACCAAGGGTAGAAAAAGGAAATGACTTGCTAGCTAGCTATCTTGAGAAATGAGAAATATCACTCCTCCTAAGCTTGAAGGAAGTACTAGTGGGGATGTGGCTGGGGCATGGCTCACAGAAATGGAAAAGTATTTTGAAATCAAGAATTATTTTGAGATAACTAACACCATTTGGGGAGCTTTCTAGTTGGCTAGAGAAGCATCCATTTGGTAGATGAATAAAAATATGGAGCTTGGGCTAATTTCCTTAAGACTTACTTGGAGTGAATTTTTTGAAATTTTCTCAAAGTGGTGGCTACCTCAATTCTTCTATAATCAAAAGCTTATAGACTTTCAAAACTTGGGGCAAGGAGATTCCTCAGTTAATAAATATTAGGAGGAATTCAATTGTCTCCTAAGGTACATACCAATGTACCAAAAGGACGAGCGGTTTCACATAAGGAAGTTAATCATGGGCCTCAATTCCCAAATAGGTGGAGAGGTCTAGACGTGCACAGTCCTGTCACTATGGACTTGGTGTATGAGAAATCCATTAAGCAAGAATAGAGGCTTAAATCTATCTCGAACTACCGCAAAAAGAATCAGAAGAAGATTAAATGGTCACAAGCCAATCAAGCTTCAAAGAAGCCTAGTGAAGGGAAATATTTTCAAAAGAAAGGGTACAAAGGATCCTGTAATAGTCAGAATAATTCAAGAAGGGACCGTAGGGGGAACAAAAACAACAACAATAATGTTAGTAGGAATGAAAGAAATTCTAGAACGCTTACGTCAAGGATTAGACCATTGAGAGGATGTTATACTTGTGGTGGAGATTGAACTTTGCAAATCAATGTCCCAACAAACCACTAGGGACACAACCACAACCTTCTCAATAAACAACATTCCAACTGAGGATTCATGGGACATTAGACAATTGACAAGCGAAGTACCATATCACTCTTATGGAAATATCAGGTACTTTATTTGGTACGTGCCTATTTCCACTCTTATCGATACCAGTGCCACTAGAAATTTTGTTTCTCCTAGTATAGCTAGTAAAATTTCTAGAAAATCTAGCTATATGGAAAAGTCTTGGATTTTTGAATATGCAAACTAGACAAGAGCTAAGGTGGAGCAATGTTTATTCTAAGGAAGGATTGAACTTCCAAGTTTCTCTTCGGAAGTGAATTTGTATGTAGCACCCCTAGGTTCCTATGATGTCATTTTAGGGATGAATTGGTTGTGGAAGCATAGAGCTAAAGTAGATTTTCATGCAAAAATATTGGAATGTTTAGATAATCTTGGAAACTTGGTGTTCTTGTAAGGAACACTTAGAGAAGTTAATCTATGGTAGATTTTTACTGTACAAATACACAGGGCGAAGAAGAAAGGATGTCAACTCATCGTTGTGAAGATGGAGAAACTTGAGGAATGCAATGAGTTCATTTCTCAAGATGATGTTGTATATTATGGACCTCAAGACCCCCAAGAAGCTGAAGAAGGTGAGGTGGTGGAATTAGGAAAATTGGACATGGAGAAATATCCTATCCTACATAATTTTATGGATGTATTTCTAGATTCAAATTACTTAGATTACCTCCCAAGAGAGTGTTTGATTTCTCCATCAACATAGTTCCAAGGGCGGAGCCTATATCCAAAGTGCCATATAGGATGACCACGATAGAATTGATGGAGTTAAAAGCTCAATTGGAGGAATTGTTGTCCAAGGGTCTAATTAGACCTAGTGTTTCACCTTGAGGAGTGCTAGTGTTCTTTGTGAAGAAGGATGGCACACTACGCCTGTGCATTGATTATCATTTGCTTAATAAGGAAACAATAAATAATAAGTATTTGTTTCCATGTATCAATGATCTCTTTGATCAGATGTGAGGAGCGACAAAATTTTCAAAAATTGATTGACAATCAGGTTATCATCAACTAAGGATCGAGGATGAAGATATTTTCAAAATAGCTTTCAGGACTAGGTATGGTCATGATAAGTTCACAACCATACCTTTTGGGCTAACAAATTCACCTTCAACATTTATGAACTTAATGAATAATGTATTCAAAGACTGCTTGGACAAGTTTTTGTTGGTCTTTTTGGATGATATTATTATCTTTAATATTCCAAGAATGAAGAGGAACATCTCCAACATCTAGAGATTGTTCTCCAATGATTGAGAGAGCATAAGTTGTATGTGAAACTCTCTAAGTGTACTTTCTTTTAGAAGGAAGTACAGTATATGGGTCATGTGATTTCAACTAATAGGATTGTAGTTGATCCAGTAAAAATAAAAGCAGTGCTTAAATGGCTAGTGC
>VDFB02093383.1:0-105541 GCA_007258455.2 Sequoia sempervirens
GGATGTTCAATTAACTCGAATACATTAATTTGTTGCCTTATGTTTCTTTCTTTCAAAGTATGTAGTTTTCAATTTATTAGTCATTACTTACAGGGTTTTATAGAGATGGAGTAAGTTTAAATTATTATTATTTTTAATGATTTTTTTTTTCATTAATAAGATATTATTATATGAAGTATAAATATTAAAAGTAGAGAAAAAAACATAAAATTAAAAGAGACAAGAAACTACAAGTGGTCCATTAGAGTTATAATGAAATTTCATGTCCAAAGGTTGATCAAGGATCTTAGAATATTGACTCATATGAAACAACTTTATATGAATTTATCATATGATAATCAATAATTTTTTTAATGGTGAATCTTTTCCAATTAAAAAATAGTTCATATCCACAAATTGGAAATTGGTGAATATATTCCAATCACCAGGGGAGATTGTTTGGGTTTTATGAATTATCAGTCAAATGTATTTTATTTCACCGTAGATTTATTTTATGACCTATATTTATATTTAATATTTTTTCCATAATAAATGATGTGTTTCTAATGCCGATCAACCTAGAATTCTTATCTATTTATTAATCTATTTGCATATTTTCCAATACCATTAAAAGTTCACAATGTATGAGGACCAATTTCACTAGTAAAATTAAAAGTTCACCATGTATTAGGACCCATTTCGCTTATACCATTAGAATTTTGTTATGTATGAGGACTCATTTTTCCTTGATACCATTATAACTCCATGCTAATCTTAAGTCCATAGTTAGGTCTTCAAAATTATAATGTATGTATCTCATCAAGGTCTGATTCACCCAAAATTTATATGTACCATTTCATAATCACGTGAGATTCACCAAATTATTTATATACCATTTAAAAATTCCATGGAATTCACCAAATATGGATTGATATAAATAAAATGAAACTATATTTTATTCAAATTTGAGCTCTCAATTCAGATCATAGGCAAGTTTCTGCCAATTTCTCCAATTTTGGTGATTCAAGTTATATTTCAAAGGTATTCAGGAGCTCTTTCATTTGGTTCATGTACCTTTTTCAAATTCAAACTCAAGTGTGTTTTATTCAATTTTTTGCATGTTTTCTCTTTGGTTCATAACTTGGACATCTTGTCTTCTGGAGAAGTTTTGTTTGTGGGGGAGCTTCATTTTAAGTTTTATTTTTAGATTTGGGAGTTTCTAATTGTTGTTGGAGATTAATGTCTTTGTAAATTTGGAGATCTGTTATTGTTCATTATGGGATTTTTATTTCATCCTTATCTAATTATGTTGGAGAAGGGAAACTATAAACAATGGAGAGATGGCATCATATTAAACCATCTCCAATCCTTTTAGTTGTTGCCACATTTCTATGGTTTTATTCCCCCTCCAGATAAAGGTATACAAAATATTTCCTAGAGTTGCAGAAGGTATGATGTCTTAGAGGTTATTGCAATGTATTTTGATGATGAAATTTTGAAATCTGTTAATCATTTTGATTTTCCTCATACTCTTTGGACTGAAATTTGGGAGATATATGGAGATCCTTATACTCAATGATTCCCAGATGATCCTATTTTAGAATGTCATGTGTCTCTTCATTCTTCAGATAGGACACCCTATCATCATAATACTATGCAGGGGTTTGAATGCTTTGCATCTTCATATGAGGATGATGAGGGTTATTCATATGCTCCTTCTTCTCCATCAGAGATGGCTATTGTACCTTCACCTTCATTGATTCATTGTGCAAAGTCATTGATTAAGGCTCCCATCATTCCTATTTAGCAAGACTATTCATATCTTATTGGTGATTCATTGACAACTTCTAGTGATTCATTGCAACAAGTACCTTATTATCTTCCTAATTGGGATTCCTATTTATCAAACATTGCATCCTTGTTTGTGGAGTCTCACATTTTAGATTTGGAGGAAAAATTTAAGGGGTTATCTCTCCTCTTTGATGATAGCCATTGTACAACTATTCTCAAGCCATATTTTTCTTTGGATTTTGTTCAACATTCATTTTTGTATAGTATTGATTTATCACCTTCTTCATTGATTGGTCATGTACCTGATTTGATTGTGACACCTTCATCTTTAGTGGCAATGGAGACATGTGAGCAACTTTTAGATACATCATCATACATAATCATTCTTCCTTCCTTCAATTCCTATCTAGAATGGAAATCATTCTTGCATTTGTACTTGGTTTTGGTTCTTCTAAAAGGTAGATAAGTTTTTTGTTGACATTGGATCATATTTTGTCTTTAGGCACATACCATTTTTGTAGGTGATTATACATTATTGGGGGGATACATAGTCTCTTTCTTTCTCCCTCTTATGGGGGTATATTGATTTTAATCTAGATCCATGTGATGTATGGTGTACTTGGGGGTATCACAGAGTCCTCCATCCTTCCTCACTTGATTTTTTCTTTTCTCTCTTTTGGAGAGGAGTTTTATCCCATTGGATTTCCTCATTTTCACTATTTTTGAGAGATTTCTTATGCATTTGTACACGGGTAACTAAAATGGCCTAGTAGTTGGGACCCATTCTTGCATATTTTTTGCATCATTTGAATAATAATCTTCTCCCTAAGTTGCACTTAAGTGGGGTATTGGTGTGAATTAAATTCTTGCACATAGTAATTTATCTCACTAGGTAATTATGTGACTTATTCACATGTTAAGTTTACTTAGGATATAAGATTTTTTCTAAAAGTTTTAGTTGGATTTTCTAGAACTTATCCTATCTAGTTTTATGCATCATTTCCTAGGTAGTTTTTTTTGTCATCTCATGTCATAGGATTAAGACACATGTCACAATCATGTTGAATCTTATTCCTTACATTGCCTATATTTAAGGAAGGTCATTGTACACATATGTAACATACTTCATACCTCATCATCATTTTGATAGGTCTTAATTCAAGCAAGCTCATATTCTTGCATACTCTCTTGTAGAAGGTTTTCATTGTTTTTGTAGGTGGTCTTGAGTATTGAGCTAATCTTTAGCTCAAACAACTACAAGCATTTCTACATTAGTGAGTTAATGAAAACCTAAAGGTAAGTGATGATTTATTTAGTTTTATAAAATTATTTATCTCTTGTCCATGTTTATAATTTATTTTATAGATGATATTGAGTAGGGAGACATCTCAAGCCAATGATCTATATTCTATGATTCTCTCTTAAACAAATAGATATTATGATATTTCTATCAGGATTAACACGGTTGAATCCTGATAGAAATATCATAATTTGACACGCTGTGGAAAAATACCTCCTACTTATCAAATAGATATTATTTTGTACCAATGGTACTCCTTCAGCATCATGCAACTTTAGTTATATTGTAGCACTCCAAATAGACTTCCCATTGAATAAAATAATATGACACAACAAATAATACCATTTGAAGTATATTATTTTCCCATCACTTTTACCACCATCAATTATTTGTGGATTCCTTCTACAATGAAAGTGGAAAAGTTAAAACTTCTATTCAATTCTTTATGTTGGATGCCAACTATAGACACTAAAAATTGACCACTTTCATTTGGTCAATTTATCCCTATTTCGACCAATTTCATATCCTCTATATTAATGAAATAATACCATATTATTTAATTAATATTCATTATCCATTATCCCTTCATCTTAATCTATTTCTTCTATCATCTTTAAATCCTAGCCTAAAGTAAATAATTACCTTTAATTATTTACTCCCATCACTTATCCCTTTCCTACAAAAATTAAATAAATAATCTATTTATTTAATTCCCCTCATGTCACATCCTCCATAACTTTCCTCCAATCCTAATTAATTTTCATAGCCTTGGATTAAAGATGCACACACTCCTAATCCTTGATTAATTAGCCTAGTCTAACCCATGATCAACTACCTAATAAATGCTAGCCTATACCCCAATAGAATTTTTAATTCCATTTTATTTACCCAACACCTTTAGAGGAATTTTTAGTTCCTCACTCCTTTCCCCAATTAATATTAAATTCCTTTTTAATCTCCCACACCCCCAAATAGAATTTTAAAGTCCATTTATTTATCCAATGTCTGGATGAATTTTTAATTCCTCCCCACATCTCCTGGCCAAGGAATTTTAAATTCCTTTTATCTTTCCCCAAGGAATATTAAATTCCTTTTATCCTTCCCATGCACATTAAAAAATGATTTTTTAATTCCTTTCATTAACCCTTGGTCTCAACCCTTGATCTTCTTCACCTTTTAATCTCCACCATCCATCCCATCTCCCTTGGATAAATGACTAACACTTAGTCATTTTGGCATACTACCACATTCTAATACAACCAATCTAGCACATTCAACTACACTCATTCATCCCAATCTCTCAAGCCATTTTTGCATCCATTACCATCTATCATTACTTTACATCCACCATCTTTTCATCCAAATCAAACAAAAGCAAGTTGTTATGCTGTCGAAATTGATATAGAGCACACATATCAAGCCATCAAAAGGGGTAAACAAACTCATCATTATCAAACAAGGCAATATTTTAGTATTTTATTTGTAAGTTTGAGTTTCAAATTTAAGCCATAATCTAAGTGTTTTGTTTTATTTTTATCCTTTTGCTTGAGTTTATTTCTTGCATTTTAGATGGGATAAAACACTGCACACACCAACTATTATCTTCTTTAGGTGGACAAGAATTTATGTATTGCATTCTATATCCAAGACTTGGCATAGAGTGTAGTAGGTTTTGATGAAATATTATTCAAAAATATCAAAGTTGAAATGCTCAACTTCATCTTTGACAAATCTCAAAAGTCTCTTATCCGTGTCCCTTTTCCTATGATGAAAAATCCATATGATCTTATAACTGTACTTCTCCTTGGAATATTCTCTACATAATGAACCAAAATTTATGAGGAAACTTACAATTACATTTATATTGAATATTTTGTAGATGAACTCTTTGTCCAACCTTGTTAGGATACCGCTCTTATCATTTAGTATTGGGCCCTAAATTGTAGATCATACCTCTTTGTAATTGCTCTTAGGGTAAAAGAAAGAATTTGGGTCCACATATAAGGGAGGTTTTATTTTTGGAAAAAACAACAAAAAAAATGGGTGACCATTTAGGCTCGAGCTCCAAAACAATTTTTTTTTAAATAAGTACCCATTTTAAAGTAGGCACCTATTTCTAATTGCATAATATTTTAGGATGGGTGCACGTTTCATAAATTTTTAAAATTTGAAACCCATGCCTTTTATTTTGTTTTAGGCTTGGAAACCCACCCCTTAGCATTGGATTTGCAAGTACAATGTCATGAAAACATCTAAGGAAAACTTGACTCTGACAATATGGCTGGCAACTTTTTATTCAAAATTTTTTATGAAATTAAAACTAGTTATATATGATGATGTCTAGCTTTCAAATATATATATATTTTTATTATTAGATTGTTTATATTTTTTAATTAATTTTTGAGGAAACAAGTCCATAAACTTGAAATCCACTAGCGGCCTACATGGGCGAATCCGTGATCTATAGGGGTGAACCTGTGATCTACAAGGGTGAATCTACATGGTCTAAAGAAGGTATTAAAACATCAGTTTTTGATAATTTTTTTATAGCACTTTATACTTTCCCTTTCCAAAAAAATTTCTCTAGGTACTTTGCCCTTGAACCCCTTATGTGGGAGATTGAACCATCCCCCCACACCCCCCTTATCATTGGGTTGGATGTTCCACCCCCCTTGGGCTAACAATTATTTAATTTTCATCATTTTATTTTTCATCTAATCATATTTTTGTGCTACTTTCTATTGCTTGTCCAAGACTAAAGTATTAAACTACTAACTTATCTTTTGTAAGATGATCAGTCAAAGACAAGTGTGAGTATATTTTTTATACTAATCTAGGCACACTTCACTTTCTTAAGAGGTCAATTAATCTGTTTGCTATGTTTGGGATTGGTTCATTGGTGTATGCTCTCCCCTTGCACTATGTGTGAGCCAATGGATTAGAAACTGTGAATCAATCCAAGTCCATCTGTGATTCTACCTAGGAGTGCTTACCTACACATATGCTCTCGCCTTGCACCACGTGCGAGCCTAGGGATTAGAAATGCCTAGCATTTCCTGCCCTTTAGGAGGCCTGTTTGGGATTTCATCACCCAAGGGATAACCTCAACCATGTGTACTAGCGGATATAAATGGGGGAGAACTAAAGTTGTATGAGCCAATCCAGTCACGTCGTGTCTAGTGGAGCAGTGATACTAGGGTGATTCCTAGTTAGGTGTGAAGGGTTGGTCTGAGTTTTTAGTACCTTCACCCAACCCATGCTTGTGACATGCTAGTGTTCATGGAAGTGCCTCACACACCCTCCTAGTGTATTGAGGACTCCCTAGATTGCCTTATTTTAGCATAGTTTAAGACCTGTGTTTAGCCATGGCTTGGTGTATTGTAGATCATACCTCAAAGCTACTCACCATGTACTCCCTTAGGTTGAGATATAAATCCTCAGGTGAACTATGAGATTTATCGAGGAAAGAGAGAAGGTGTGCCCATGTCATCCATTGACAACCCTATGTTACTAGATCTCTACATATCTACCTTCACGAGAAAGGGTGATCCACCTGAGTATCACAAAGTATTAACTCCTTAGGATGGTGGGACTACATCAAGTTTGTAAACCCTCTTGAATAATTCTAGGTTTATGCTTCTTGGTGTGTCTTGTGCATACCGGTGACTATCTTTTGTCCATCCCAATCTATGTCTGATTGTTTTATTTTTCTATTTTTCCTTTTTTTTTGAGTCCCCCTACCCTTCAGAGGTGTATCCACTCCCTACAAGGGTGAATCTACTCTCCTAAGGTCTTTTCCATTTCCTAGTATAGTTCATTCATCTATTAGTCTTCCCCAATAGGGATATTTACTCCCTATAGAGGTGATTCTAATCTATTGACGGGCGATTACATCATTATCCTAGTCGAGTCATCCCTCTGATAGGAAATTCTATTCTATTCTTTGAAGATTCTATCTTTCATGTCCATACATTTGTCTTGCTTGACTTGAATTTTCACTCTATTAATAGGAATATACGCTATCCATCTATACACCTCAATCATCCTCTTAGGTGGATCTACTCTATCCTTGGGAGATTCCACTATCCTTTTTCTTACACCTAGTCATCCTACATAAGAAAATCTGTCCTCTTCTTGGGCAATCCTACTATCCGCATTAGTGCACTATTCAAGTCATTCCCTCGTAGGAAAATCTATTACTCTGATAGGTGTTTTTGCTACCTATAGAGGTGATTGCACTCTATTCTTGGGAGAATTTTATTCCCATCCAAAATCTAGAGAGTCAGTCTATCCTATCATGATTAGCCTATATCTTCTTGAGTCCAAAATTATAAGATCTAGTCATTTTCCCTCTTTATATCCATCTCCAAATGATCACTTTCATCTCATCAACCATCATCAATGTATCCAAACATCATCCCATTTGAGTGAGGATTTAGTTAAACTCATCCTATAAACATCCCAATCATCCACAACCCAAAATCCAACTTGAAATACTTAATCGAGATCATAAATCCTAAATCAATCATCCACCACAACACTTTCTTGGGAAATTAGTCTATCCCAAGTTAGTAATCCTTTTTGTAAACTATTTCACCTTGGTCCAAAGGTAGAGTTTTCATCGATATCACCTCTTTCTTAAGAAATCATCCTATCTCAAGTAGGAAATCCATCCAATCAAATTTTGATATATGATCTCACCCATAGTTGAGAGGATACTAGCCTTCATCCATCCTACAATCATCCACATCATTTTAGCTACATCCTTGAACTTAGAAGTCTATCCCATTATATCTTCCAATCATCCTAATTTGAGCTTAAATCCAATCCTAATATGAGCTTAAATAAAATCCTAATATGAGCTTAATCTACATCCCAATTTGAGCTTTAGTCCATACACATCCCAGATCTTCTGATATCGAAATAAATCTTAAGACCCTTTCTTCCACATTTTTCTAATCTATTCTATTTATCTTTTCATCATCTCTTCTTTTCTTCTAATCATCTATTCCCACATTTTCAATCCATATCCATCCAATCCAACATCATGAATCCTTATCCTTCTCTCACAAAACCAAAAATAGTAGTCAAAGGAGATCTCAATTACATTGAAAATGACATCAAAAGTCTTGTTGATTAAGATGGGTATGATATAAATCCCCTTGATTCTATCAGTACTAGAAAAATTTCCCCAACCATCATCCAAAATCCAATCACTCTTCCAAGATATCCCATCATTCCTTCTAGCAATCCTTATGCTAACTTTGACAAGGGATATCCATTATCTTCCCCATCCATGTATCCATCTTATCTATTATCCACATCTCCATATTATCTACCCCCCACATATCACTTCATTCTATATCCATAGCTCCATCTTCTCCCCTAGCAATATCCCACCCTCCATATTCACACAACAACATTATCACCTTCACCCCTAGTCCAAATCCTCCATCTCATTATCCTCCAAGGAATGATCCTCATCCACCATACACATCCTCCAATCCTAATCCACCATCCCAATCTTCGTACCTTAATTCCCCATCCACTTTCTCCAACATCAATCAATTATTCACATATTTCTATCCTAATCCACCATCTATATTCTCCTATGTTACTCCATCTTTCACTCCATCATATGCTAATCCCCCATATAATCTTGATCCCCCCAACCAATGTGAATCCTCCACCTACTCTTAGTCCTCCATTTAATACCATCCACCCATATAATCCTAATCCACCAATCCATAATCCTAGTCCTCCACCCATTCACAATTATTCATCTATTCCCACCACACCATATAAGTCTACAATACACAGGTATCTCATTCTAGATGTCATCCAAGGAATCATGACAAAGAAAACATCCCCAACACCATGTCTTCAATTCATATATCCATACCACCCCACTCTATCATGTACGATCATTAGTGATGAGGCCCTTCTCCATCCTACACCTATCACTCTGATTACCACTCCTAACACCATCCAAATTATTGAAACCATCAAACCCATTTAATCCATTGAGTCTCCATCTTATACTCCTAAAACCACCCAAACCATTGAAGACACCCAAATCCAATCCACTCCTACTCATAGTATCACCAAAATCCACTCCCATGAACTTAATGAATCCTCCATCCTTTTGTCTCTCCCATTCAAGGAGCCCATCCAACACTCCTCTATCATCATTCCACCTACACAAGTTGAAAGATGCCAAGATCTTGATCTAAAGAATACCAACATATCCCCTCATCCACATCAAGATCCTACCATCTCATTCACTCCATCTCAAGATCATATCCCCTCATCCACTCCATCCCATGATCCCTCTCAGGATCCCTTATCACTAGATCCTCCAAATCAAGATCCTACCATCATATCATCTCCATCTCATGGTCCTTTGTCACCACCCCCATATCTCCTTGGTCCTCTTACATTCTTCCATGGCAGTTTTCTTGTATAAGAAGAACAAATCATATACACCAGGACCCATCCTCCACCTAATAATGGACTCACATCATGTTTCCAAAATAACAAGAATCCTAACATAAGATGAATTCTTGTGACCATGAACTATAAAGGAAAAGGTTTAGGCCTCCATGATCAAGGTATTTTAGATCCCATCCATGTAAAAGGAAATATATATGTACAAGGTCTTAGATATATATCTCAAGACCGACAATCCAAAAATGTTGGTACAATCTTTGTACATCATAAGTGAGCCTCTTCCAAAAGAACAATAGGCTCTTCCCATCACCCCTCCTCCATCATATCACCTCAAAACAACCATTCATATTCCTCCCTCATCCTTCGAATCCATTTTGGGTCGTTATTTCCCTTCATCCACCATCACCCATCCTCCATCTACTACATCAATTTTGGGTCCTTATGTTCCTCTATCCAGGATCACACATCCTCCATGTACTAAGTCTATTTTAGGGCCTTATACACAAAAATAAACTCCTCCATTTCATCCTACTCATCCCCTCATCCATCAATCATCTATCCCTATCACCCATCGTAAATATCCTATGCTCATATTCCCTAATTAGGATCAACAAAGGAACACAACTATACATCCTCCATCCACACATCATCCATCTCCTCATACCCATCCCAATATTATTAAAATAACTTTAGATTCCATTTAAGTAAAAATACATAAATCTAAACATCCACATAGATTTAGAGATCACCATGTGTCATCAATAAGACATGATGAAGAAAAGAAAAATCTAATCCAAAAGTGCACTCAATCCCAAAGGCCACAAAAGCACACTAAAACACAAATAAAACTCATGTGGATCCCAAAGAACATAGATACAATTCCTTCCATTGAAAAATCCATAATGGCATCCAGATTTTCTAATCCATAAGCTTTGCATCCCCATCCACCATCTCCTATATCTATTTTGGGTTAGTATGTCCCAAAATTAACTATCCCAAATCCCCCATCATCCCCACATTATCCATATATTAATCCTCCTATAATTCCACATCCACCACCATATATGCCAATTTAAGTCCTAAAAGAATTCCCCCACAACACATCCACTCCATATTTCCATCCATACACTTTCCAACCTCCATTCCATTGTCCCATATATCTCCCACATCAAATCCCTTTAATCCATTCACTTGTATAATCCATCAATCCTACTCAGGTTGTGCCAACATCCAATATTCATTGCGCACAAGGTCTCTTATTACCTCATATGTAACTAGATTCTTGAGTCCTTCATCCATCCCCTTATCAAATATCCACATCCCTATCCTCATCCATCTCCATGCACATAATTCCTAAAAATCTATAGATCCCTCATCCCTTTGTTTTCACACTTGGGGGAAACATCATATTATGCATCCCCTTCCTCCATATCTTACATCCAACCTATGCACCTATCCTACCTCTCATATCCCATTTATCCCAATCCATTTGTCCTCCTTGTCATCTTGATAAATATAGAGGAAAATATATATACATGATTTTGACACTTCTTGGTATACATTCCCCCAATCCACACACTGTAATAATCCCTATCCACCCTCATGCTATCATCCATCTATCTTCCTTATCCATTTCATAATATCCATAATCCAACTCCCTCCCTTGTCCACCCATCATGCCACAATCCACTTCCTTTCCTTATCTACCCATTATCCTATCTATCATCCATCTTGCCTCATCACACAATAAATATCTAGAGTGAGGCATTTCCTTCCTTTGCAACATAGTCCTTGGTGACATCCTTTTTCCATCCTTCCATCCCTTCCATATCACTATTACTATCTCCCCATCCTCCTTCCATTAATCCTTCCAAAACCTTCATCCCTTCATACCATGATCCATCCTTATCCCCATCCTTGTATTTCTATCATGTCATATACTCATCCCTTCCATCTTCTAAATCCTTATCTTCCCATCCATCCATCCATCCAAAAATAATCCCTTCCATCTCCCAAATCCTTATCTTCCCATCCATCCAAAAATTCTTTCCATCTCCCCATCTTTACCTATCCATCCATTTATCTCTATTTTCATTCCATCTCATAACCCCTTGTCATTGGTATCTAGCTATAGGCTACCCCCATGCCATCCAATGCCATCTATATAATGTTATCATCACTCCCACCTCTTTCACACATCTTGCTAATATCCTATCCCTTTTCATCACTTATCTGTCCATTGTATTATCCTTTCACTTCATATTTTTATGATTAGGATAACTATCCCATTCTTGACCTTCATGTGATCACCATCTCACTAACCACATAGTCAGTCTTGTGTCATCATATAGGCTTCATCATCGCATACTTATTATTAGGTTTTGAATTGCATAATCCATCATCCAATGTCAAGGTCTGTTAAACTAAAAGGCACTAGGTTGTCTTTTAGTGTTTGTTTTGTCTTTTTGGTGTCATTGAGAGTGTCCCATCTTGCTAGAAATAACAAAACAAATCCATTGGTCCCTATCACTCCCAATCTATTTCAGCTATTCTATTCATGTTGATCTTACAATCTACCCCATTCATCCTTGGTCTTATTAGGATATATCATTTGTCACATTAGACCGCATCAATCCCATCAACCTATCATCCTCATGGAAAAGGATATTTGAGGTTTATTATGATTTCTTAGTTCTTTTTCATTTTGTTTATCTTTTGAGCTTCCTACTATACCTACTCAAGGTTGTCACGATCAATCATATCATGGTGTTCTTTGATTAGTAGAAATAGGGGAATCTATTAGTTTTCTATGTGATCATGTTTTCTTGGTGTCCCGCACAGTACCTGCCAAGATCCTTGTGGTCTTGTGTTATACTAGGGCATCCTTTGTGTTTGTGGTTTTCCAAAATTGGCCCTACCATATCCCTTGTGACTTCTGGATTTGGACTAACCTTTTGTTTGTTGTGTCAATCTCATGCATGTGCTACGAAATTACCCTAGTTCCTCCTACCCTAGTGCATAGTATCTCATGCTATATCAAATTAAGTGCTCATTACATGGTAGCATAACACATAACACTTGAATTTCTTGATTTGGTTACTATCATTTCATCTCCCCCATCTCCCATCCTACCATCTATTATTTCCCTTTATCATTTTTACCCCCATTCCTATCATTTTCTTTCCTAATCATTGGATTTTGGTTGTACAAGTGAGTTTTATCCCTGCATTTCCCTATCATTCATTCATCCTTCTATCTTTTCCATTTCTTCTATCATCTCATTATCATTTTAGATATTTAGAATAATAGAGATTTGTTATTCTAAGAATATTTTCATCAATCCTCATCATTTCATCATCTCTTCAATATTATTAGAATAATATAGATTTGTTATTCTAAGCATCTTTTCATCAATTCTCATCATTTCATCATCTCTTCAATGTTCTTAGGATAATATAGATTTATTATTATAAGAATATTTTCATCAATCCTCTTCATTTCAACATCTCAACAATCTTCTTAGGATAATATAGATTTATTATTCTATGCATCTTTTCCTCCATCATCTTCATTCATTTCAATAATCTCACATCTCAATCCAATCCTAACCCATTCAATCCAGCACAAATCATTTACTCACATATTTTTTCTTGTTCCCAGCCTTGCTACAAGCCTATATCCTATCATTATCACCATCGATATGTATCCTTCCCATTCCTTCTATTTTTTAGGATATATCATTCCCTCATCAACTACACTCACATTGAATTATCATCATCAAGATGTGTTGTTCCCAATCCTTGTGTTGTTTTAGGATATATCATTCCCTCATCAACAACACTCCCATCATCATCATCATCATTGGGATGTATCCTTCCCAATGCTTGTGTTGTTTCAGGATATATCATTCCCACATCAACAACACTCCTATCATCATATGATGTATCCTTCCCTATCCTTGTGTTGTTTCAGGATATATCATTCCTACATCAACAACACTCTCATCATCATCATTGAGATGTGTCCTTCCCAATCCTTGTGTTATTTTGTGATATATCATTCCATCACCAATAACACTCTTATCATCATCATCAAGATGTATCCTTCCCTATCCTTGTATTTTTTTGGGATATATCATTCCATCATCAACAATACTCCATCCAACATCAATCAATCTTGTCTTGTAGCTTGATTGGGGAAACATAACATTTATCTTTGAATCTATTTTCTCTTGCTTGCTTCTCATCTTCTCCTTACATTATCAATTCCTCCTCCCATCCTATTGGGTGTTTTTCTTGTAAACCAGGTTGGTCTCCTATTCTACCTATGGAGTAGCCAACTCTAATCAAGGGCAGCTCGGAGGACCTGGACCAGCTGACAAGATTTAGTCAAAGACTAAGATCTTCTACTCTTTAGGCTCTACATAACCAGGGCGGGTTTACGCACACAATGCCTTAAAGAAGACTAGACATTTATTTTTATAGCAGATGACTCCTGATGCCAAGTATTGAGAACCTCAAATATGGCTAGATTCTCAGTAACACAATACTTGCAGTGACCAGGAGGTAGGGCAAGACATCAAATAAGATTGATTAAATAAAATGAATGTTCTTAAGAAAGATAACTAAAACCCTAAAGACAAATAGCATATATTAGATCAGTTCCACATCCATTAGGCTAGGAGTCAAGACAATCTGCAAACAAAAGGAATGATTACTTGGACAAATAAAGCTTATGTGAAACTAACCTTGTTAATTTCACAACTAGAGATTAGATCTTAAAGACTACTTATCAAATCCTTCAATCATACATATAAATTTCTGAGATGGTGAAAGCAATTTAACCTGTTCCTTGAACATGAGCTATTATCAAAATAGACAATGCAAGAAAGTATTACAAAGGCTAATGGAATGATCCTTGATCAGTTTCATTAACAATTCAAATGTATAATTTAAGGAGAGACTCAAAGACCTAAACAAATACATTTGGGTTCTGGTATGCATTCAAGAACCTTACAATTTATAGACTGTAACCCTAGACCTCAAAATCTGGTAAAAACCTGACTTTGTGACTTAGTGCTCTTTTTGTTCTTATTTCAGTATCTGGCCGAAGACCTTTATTCAGAAATTCCTTTTAAACAGTCTAGGGATTTCCATCCAACTCAGAGCCACATCAACATGCCACGTCAGACCCCAACTGCGTCGTGACCAATCAAAACCCTTGCTGTGACCTTCAACAACTTCTCAGGTCATATAAATGCCACTGGTCGGGTTGCTGTAGGAAATAAATTCCCACATGAATGAAGCCAGGCAATCAATGTCAAATCCACTACTGAATCCGCGTGCCCATACTCGAGCCATGCCATCCTTGTCCTAGAGTCGCGTCACCATGAATGTTGGTTCAGTGGAAACAGTGACCCTCTCATCTACCACCATGAATGCTCCAAGTCTTCTATTTTTCGTGTGCAAACATCTTTGAAACCCCGACTGTGTGCATGTTTGAATCTCTGCCATCGATCTCTGAGATCGAACGGCTGTCATTTAAATATCATCAGCCATTGAGGCAGGAAACAAACATCGGTAAGACAAAGCAGTGTCGGGAAGACCACAGGCTGAGAACCTTATGTTACATCGAGTGATCATCATAGTCAACAAGAGGCAAACAGGTTGGCGAAACATCCCAGCGAAGTCCACAAAGGATACTGAGTGCACCATAGAGTCGGGGAGAGATGGCTGGGTCGGCCAGACATCATGGTGAAGATCTATGTGTTTGATTGAGTAGTCAAGTCGGCGAGACTGGGTGCACATCGGCATGAGATTTGGACTTAGAATAACACCTCGTTGGTGAGAGAAAGCTCACTTGACAGGAGGTCATGGCGACACCTGAACAGACACACTATCGGCAAGAGAAGATGGACTCAGGAAGACATCATATAGAGTCAAAATGATTCTTCAAAATGCATTTCCTTTATGTACTATCCATTCGCCAAGACAAGGGCATATCCCTCACTGAAGCAATCCTTTCACTTTGTTCACAGTCACTATAGTCACCTACCATCGGCGAGACACTATAGAGATTTCACCAAGCTTCATTGAAGACATCATTTCAAGTTGCTATGACTTATAACATCTCCCGTCGATGAATTCACTTGCCAAATGTATGTCGTTGTAGCACGCAATCCTTGGTGAGAGGTTATGTAGACATTACATTGTTATACCGAGAAGACCTTTATACACCTGTTTGCTAAGAGAATTTAGGACTTTCACCAAAAGCCACATATTGAACCACTATCAGCAAGACCCACTAAGTTCACTGAGACATTATAGCGAAGCAAAATTAGCCATATCCAAGAACCCTAAAGCGCCGATCAGTATAACAAGCCGACATCGCCAAGACCCTTCAGTGAAAGGTATAACCCATGCTGAAAGCAAATCACAAGATACCATCGGCAAGACTCAACAGATTCGCTATGACATATATCGATGCCTCAAGCCTTTGCCGATAGAACCCCTACTCGATCACCAAAAAAAAAAACTAGGGTCTCACCGACAACCACCTATAAATAAATTCCAGTCATTGTGACAGATGATAAGTCTTTCCGATAGGCAACTCAGACTTATGCAAGCAAAAACGCACAGTGGGGGGTGGCCAAAAGGATCTCGGGGAGACCAAGGGGAGTCGGGAAGACCTCACCTCGATCGGACACCAACAAACCGATGGGAAAAGCCCATTGGTGAGACATAAAGAAGTCAGGGAAACATCTCCCCGACCTCAACCAACATAGGTCGATAAAGATTTTGGGGAGACAAGCCGGGGTCACCAAGAGGTAATCCTGAGTGCCAAAGGTCTCAACAAAAACAACGCAGGGCCGGTGAAAATGGTAGCAAGGGGCCAGTTGCCGATGAGAAATAGGGCATAAAGGATAACTTAAGTTGCATGTGTACCAGCCAGGCAGGTCAATGAATCAAAAATCCAGCGGAATGGGAACCAAACAAGGTCGGAGCGGGAACTAGGAAAGAGACGGAGTCAGAGCCAGAGCGGGAAAGAAACGAAAAACCAAAATGACCACCCGAGACCAAAACCCAACCCGGATCTGCCTCCGCAAAAAACAAAGGAAGGGAGACAAGAGTGGAAACAGAACCCAAAACTGGAACCCCTGAAAAGGTTCCAAAACCTATTCTCATTCCAATCTCGTGCCCACCAAAGGAAACAAAGCAAAAAACAAAGGGAAGAACACGGAGAGGAAAATGACCAGTGACCGATGCAGGGCAGAAAGGAAAAGAAACTGCAATCATGTGGAATCAGAACTGGGACAGATGCGTAAATAGGAACTAGAACTTCAGAATTTGGAAAAGTTCTAGTTTCATTGAAGCTTCCATTCCACCTCCGATAAAACAAAAGAAAAGCCAAGGCAAGCAAAAGAGAAAGGGGAACCAAACTAACAGCCCAAAAATGGGAAAAAGAAAAGCCAGGAAAAACCCTAACATAGGCCACCCTACCAGAGAGATGAAAACTAGCACGCTGGGCTCAACCCTTATGGGAGCCCATTTAACCCACGTGCTAAAATGAAAGATAAAACTCACAAGCTAAGGATTTATGATGAAAAACAAGGGCACACAACTAGAACCTGAAAGACAACCAAAAAGGGCTCTAACATAGGCTCTAGTTGGGGATGTATGGCCCCCGTGAGCATAGCAAGAATTCAGATCACTGGGAAAACAGACCAGGAGCTAACTGGACAAGGTTAGCAAACACAACAAAAAGGAAGAGACCAGGAAACCAAACCCTAAAACTATTGTTCATGGAAAAAAGATATACTTCAGGTGAAGTACCCTCATGAATTGTCCATGAACAGGCAATTCAAGAGTCACTTGATTCATTCCTTTGTTTCACCTGATGACACTAGGCCACCAAATGAAAAATGAGAGCCAGCTTTTACCTCTGTCAAAAAATTGATTCTCTATTGCCTTCCATAGAAAAAACTGATAACACTATCATGAACTGTCCAAAAAATAGCTTGGTCACTAGCTAGTCCCATTGAAATACTGTGCTTTCCAATGCCACCAGTTACATTGTCAAACTGCAACATGAAATTTGATACTAACTGTAGATTATAATCTTTGTGGCATATCTCCCTGGACAATTCATGGTTATGTTTTACTGAATGCTCCTTTGCTTGGACTGGGAAATAAAAACATTCATAGTCCACTTGATCCTTGACATCACAAAATTTGTCATCAAAATCAGTCTGCAGATCAAACTGAAAGCTCTGATAAACAACTTCTTCCATGACATGCAAATCATCTTTGCACATGTCGAAGGCAAAAGGTTCATATTCAAGAGTATCTATGTACTAGTTACTGCAACATGGGCACATCTTCTTCATCCCAGGTTCAATGGTGTGCATTGATTCATCTTTCACATCTGCACTCAACTCAAAGTCAAACACCCCAAGTGAGGGCTCAAATAAATCAATATCAACAGGGATAGGAGGGAGGCAACCAAGTATCCCTTCAGTGTCAACACAACTTTCATCATGTTTAGCAAGAGGAGGCACATCACTAAAGTCATGATGGCTTCGACTTCTACTCATGCTTCCTCTTTTTACTTGCACCTGTTCCTCATCATGCTGGTGGTGAGAATGATCAGAGAGTTCTGATTCATCCACACCTGTTGTCCAACTGTCATTATCTTCTGAACATGAGGTATGATCACCTTTTGTATCATAAGCTTGCTCAATAGCAAACAATTTTGGTTCAGAAGCATAAACTGATCCCTCATTGGAATCAACATCATCATCCATGTGAAAAGATTCATGCCTAGGCTCATTCAAGTCATCAAAAAGAAACTGCACTTTGTCATACACAACATGATCAGCTGGTTCATCATAGATAGAACTAGACTCACTTGTATCATACCTTGCTTCTTGAAGGTCATCATCAGTGTCAAGGTCGATAGGAGTTGCCCACAACAACATAGAGTTGTTGTTGTTGTGTGCAAACCTCTGATATTTTGTGGTCAATAAATCTGATACTTGTTCACAACTTAGTAGGTCAATGTTCTGACCTACCCTCTCAACCACTTCATCCTCTGCTTGACATTCACCAGAACTAGATGCAACACCCAACAGCAAATCAGGATATCCCAAGGTATCTTCAAAAGATTACCTTCATGAGGGTGAATTTCCACACCTCCTCTGTCAAATCTAATATCCACCAGAGCACTCCCTGAATCAAAAACTTCATTTTTCTTCTCATGAAGACTTGTGTCAAGACTGCACACATTTGTGCACCTGAATTGCTCAACTGTCTCATCACATTACTGATCACACTTCCCTTCTCCAAAGGGCCAGTCTAACTGATGCTCCTCTTCAGGTTCTTGGCTTGAGAGACTCAAATTTTGATCATCTACTTGGGGCACCACCTCTACAAGTTGTTCAAAAACAACTTCCTCATCATCTGATGAAGCAGCACCTCTAGTCTCAATTTTCTCAACTATGCACCTGTCTGAAGAAGACTGATCATCCATTTGTATAGAGTTGTTATCTTTATTAGCATGGGTGCTGACAAATGAAGACAATAGGCTCTGTATATATTCATTTCTCTACTTTTCTAGACTGTCTAGGACTGTGTAGGCCATTTGCATGCTCAGTATCTTGAATTCTTTCAATAATGCACTAGATCCTTCTTCATAAGCTTCAAAATACATGTGGATACAACATGGAGTGCTAGGTCTGAAATTCTCTGGGATTAGTGACAAGGCAGTAGCAAATCTATGACTGAAATCAACACTTGACTCCTCATCTTGTTTCTTAATTTTCCTTAACCTTTTGACCAGCTCTAAAGGATCTCTTGCAAATTGTTCTCTATAAGCAGCCACTAATTCATCCCAGCAAGGAAAAGATGTATCAGGGAAACTCAAATACCAGTCCTGAGCTCTAGCTTCTAGGGATCTGACAAAAAATCTCATCCATGCATCCTGATACTTAAAAGAATGTTTCTCCATGAAACTGGAGAAACTCTCGACATGTGCATCTCCTCCACAAACATTATATCCATGAAATATAGGCATCTCTTTATATACCTAAGCTGACATACATTCAACTTTGTAATCAACCCATGACAAATCTAACTGAGCATACAATGGGTCAGAAGAATTAACAACTGGTGTGACAACCTGACAAGTAGATACAGTTTGACTGTCTCTAAGCCGTTGAAAAATAAGATGTCTCTCATCCATTTCTCTGAGACCTCTTTCAAATACAGCCTTCCATTCAGGCCTTATCTTGGTCTTGTGCGTCCTTGAGTCTTTATCAGACTTAGGAAACCTTTTGACAATCTTTTTTATGGCTTGGTGCTCCATAGATATTACAAATCAAGGCTCACTGACTGTGCATAATTACAACAATAACTAGCATATGACAAGACAAGTGGATGACCACCCTCATGTTGTATAAATACATTCTCATCATCCACACAAATTGAGACTTGAGCACTAGACACAATCTTACAATGGAACTGCAACTACATTCAATAGATCCAACAAATAGAAATGTGCTAACACCATTTACTACCTTTCCCTCTGGTAGTGCTGAATCACTAAATAGGGAAACACATTATTACTTTCTCAAATGTTCAAAAACATGAAGAATACCTAGAAACGTTGCAGCTCTGGAACATTCTTCAAATATTCAATGGGTTTACCTTGACAGAGTCGCCACCTCTTTGCAGAGGACAGAACTTCAAATGATATGAAGTTCACTTACATATAAGAACTTCTCTCAGCTCGTTCCACCAACAAAGCACCATAAATATTTCAGGCTGACTGCAACAAAACTTTCTCTAGGCCTAAGATTCTTCAAACTTTGAACAACACCAACATGGCATACAAAGATATGACTATTACACACTAATATGACCCGTTTCTGGATTCTTAGAGATATTTGACAAGAGGGGGAGGCACACCGTAAAAGCTATGATGGCTTCAACTTCCACTCTTGTTTTCTCTTCTTTTTATATCTCCCTAGTGGAGTCACCATCTTGTTGGGTGTTTTTCTTGTAAACCAGGTTGGTCTCCTATTCTACCTATGGAGTAGCCAACTCCAATCAAGGGTAGCTCGGAGGACCTAGACCAACTGACAAGATTCAGTCAAAGACTGAGATCTTCTACTCTTTAGGCTCTGTAGAAATAGGGCAGGTTTACCCACACAATGCCTTAAAGAAGACCAAACATTGCTTTTTATAGCAGATGACTCCTGATGCCAAGTATTGAGAACCTCAAATATGGCTAGATTCTCAGTAACACAATACTTGCAGTGACCAGGAGGTAGGGAAAGACATCAAATAAGATTGATTAAATAAAATGAATGTTCTTAAGCAAGATAACTAAAACCCTAAAGACAAATAGCATATATTAGATCAGTGCCACATCCATTAGGCTAGGAGTCAAGACAATCTGCAAACAAAAGGAATGATTACTTGGACAAATAAAGCCTATGTGAAACTAACCTTGTTAATTTCACAGCTAGAGATCAGATCTTAAAGACTACTTATCAAATCCTTCAGTCATAAATATAAATTTCTGAGATGATGAAAGCAATTTAACCTGTTCCTTGAACATGAGCTATTATCAAAATAGACAATGCAAGAAAGTATTACAAAGGCTAATGGAATGATCCTTGATCAGTTTCATTAACAATTCAAATGTACAATCCAAAGGAGAGACTCAAAGACCTAAACAAATACATTTGGGTTCTGGTATGCATCCAAGAACCTTACAATTTATAGACTGTAACCCTAGACCTCAAAATCTGGTAAAAACCTGACTCTATGACTTAATGCTCTTTTTGTTCTTATTTTAGTATCTGGCCGAAGACCTTTACAAATGATTTAGAAATTCCTTTTAAATAGTCCAGGGATTGCCATTCAGCTCAGAGCCACATCAACACACCACGTCAGACCCTAACTGCATTGTGACTAATCAAAACCCTCGCTGTGACCTTCAACAACTTCTCAGGTCTTATAAATGCCACTGGTTGGGTTACTGCAGGAAAGACATTCCTGCACGAATGAAGCCAGGCAATCAATGTCAAATCTGTCACTGAATCTGGGTGCCCATACTTGAGCCATGTCGTCCTTGTCCCAGAGTCGCGTCACCATGAATGCTAGTTCAGTGGAACCAGCGACCCTCTCATCTGCCACCATGAATGCTCCAAGTATTCTATTTTTCACGTGCAAACATCTTTGAAACCCTGACTGCGCACATGTTTGAATCTCTGCCATCGATCACTGAGATCAGACGACTATTGTTTAAATATCATCAACCATTGAGGCAGGCAACCACTGTCGGCAAGACAAAGCAGTGTTAGGAAGACAGCAGGCCGAGAACCTTATGTTACATTGAGCGCTCATCATAGTCAGCAAGAGGAAAACGGATCGGTGAAACATCCCAGTGAAGTCCGCAAAGGATACCGAGTGCACCAAAGAGTCAGGGAGAGATGGCCAGGTTGGCCAGACATCATGGCGAAGATCTATGTGTTTGATCGAGTAGTCAAGTCGGCGAGACCAGGCACACATCGGCGTGAGATTTCAACTTAGAATAATGCCTAGTTGGTGAGAGAAAGCTCACTCGACAGGAGGTCATGGCGACACCTGAACAGTCACACTATCGGCAAGAGAAGATGGACTTGGGAAGACATCATACAGAGTCAAAATGCTTCATTGAAATGTATTTCCTTTATGTACTATCCATTCTCCAAGACAAGGGCATATCCCTCACCAAAGCAATCCTTTCACTTTGTTCACAGTCGCTATAGTCACCTACCATCGACAAGACACTATAGAGATTTCACCAAGCTTCATCGAAGACATCATTTCAAGTCGTTGTGACTTATAACATCTCTCGCCGATGAATTCACTTGCCAAATGTATGTTGCTGTAGCATGCAATCCTCGGTGAGAAGTTATGTAGACATTACATTGTTATACCGAGAATAACTTTATACACCTGTTCGCTGAGAGAATTTAGGACTTTCATCGAAAGCCACATATTGAACCGCTATCGGCAAGACCCACTAAGTTTGCTGAGACATTATAGAGAAGCAACATTAGCCATATCGAAGAACCTTGAAGCGTCGGTCGGTATAACAAGCTGACATCGCCAAGACTCTTCAACGAAAGGTATAACCCACGCCGAAAGAAAATCACAAGATACCGTTGACAAGACTCAATAGATTCACTATGAAATATATCGATGCCTCAAGCCTTTGCTGATAGAACCCCTACTCGATCGCCAAAACAAAAACCAGGGTCTCACCAACAACCACCTGTAAATAAATTCTAGTCGTTGTGACAAATGATAAGTCTTGCCGATAGGAAACTCAGACTTATGCAAGCAAAAATGCACAGTGGTGGGCAGCCAAAAGGATCTTGGGGAGACCAAGGGGAGTCGGGAAGACCTCACCCCAATCGGACACCAACACACCGATGGGAAAAGCCCATCGGTGAGACACAAAGAAGTCGGGAAAACCTCTGCCCGACCTCAACCAACATAGGCCGACAAAGATTTTAGGGAGACAAGCTGGGTTCACCAAGAGGTAATCCCGAGTGCCAAAGGTCTCAGTGAAAACAACACAGGGCCGGTGAAAACGGTAGCAAGGGGCCGTTGCCGACGAGAAACAGGGCATAAAGGATAACTTAAGTTGCATATGTACCGGCCAGGTAGGTCAATGAATCAAAAAGCCAGCAAAATGGGAACCAAACAAGGTTGGAGTTGGAGCGGGGAAAGAAACGAAAACCAAAATGACCACCCGAGACCAAAACCCAACCCGGATCCGCCTCCGCAAAAGACAAAGGAAGGGAGACGGGAGCAGAACAAAGACCGAAACTGGAACCCCTAAAAAGGTTCCAAAACCTATTCTCATTTCGATCCCGTGCCCACTAAAGGAAACAAAGCAAAGAACAAAGGGAAGAACATGGAGAGGAAAATGATCAGCGACCGACGCAGGGTAGAAAGGAAAAGAAACTCCAATCACGTGGAATCGAAACCGAGACGGATGCGTGAACAGGAACTAGAACTTCAGAATTTGGAAAAGTTCTAGTTCCATTCAAGCATCCATTCCGCCTCCGATAAAACAAAAGAAAAGCCAAGGCAAGCAGAAGAGAAAGGGGAACCAAACTAAATGCCCAAAAACAAGAAAAAGAAAAGCCAGGAAAAACCCTAACACAGGCTGCCCTACCGGAGAGATGAAAACTAGCACACTGGGCTCAACCCTTATGGGAGCCCATTTAACCCACGTGCTAAAATGAAAGATAAAAATCACAAGCTAAGGACTTGCGATGAAAAACAAGGGCACACAACCAGAACCTGAAAGACAACCAAAAAATGCTCTAACACATCCTACATTTTATTCATCATTTTGAGTCATCTTCCCCATCTATTCTTTTATCATCTCATCTATTTCAATAGCACACACGTGTTCTCTTGAATCTACATGTCCTCTCGAGGGGGCATCTTCAATCCCTAATCTTCATCTTCACTCCCATGATCTTTCCTCCTAGTCACTCCTTTTAATGACTAGGAAATCTTTCTTCTCATTTGCATCATGATCATAATATAGATATGTTAGTCTAACCTTATCATTTCACCATCTTGAACCTCTTTTCACAAGCTCGACCTCCAAATTGGAATTTCTGCCTGATCTCTCTAGGGGACAGTGTACTAGCATAATTCTTTCTGCTAGGGCAATAGTGGAGCATCCAATTTTTTTTTTTAATTTCGATCTTGGTAGCATCAGTCTTTGAACCAACACAACTAGTATGTTTTTTCAAAGAGGGGAAAAATGTAGACACTCAAATCATCAATTTCTACTATTAATCAAGTAATTAAGTTTATTAGATTAATTCACTTCCTACTAACTATTGTTCACCACATGTAATTAAATAAATCAAATTATTTAATTAAAACCCTAAATTCCTCTCATCTGATTAAATAAATTAAATTATTTAAATCAAATGTCATAAATCCCCTAACCCACTTTAGTTGATTTAATTTTGAATTAATTAACTCTAATCTCCTAATCCTCATTACCCATTTCTCTATCTTTTGACTCAACCTTGGTTAGCTAAACCCCTGATCAACTAACCAACTTGCAGATGAAAATCATTTCTTCTAATTAACTAAATAGCCTATTTTCCTCAGAAAGGAATATTCTTTGAGAATATTCCTGCAATAACTCCACTTATTTGACTTTCTTGACCAAATATTAATTATGCCTCTTACAAAGTCTTTAATAGCCACCTTTCTCTTACAAAAGGACCTAAATGGCCTCTTACATGTCATCTTGTCCCTCGTACATTCTCACCCACATTCCTTAAATAGCCTCTTACACCCCTCTTACACATCCCTTCTCCCAAGATGTGCTCACACATGTGTGACCACGTCTCCATGGCTTTCATTAGCCTTGTGAAAAGTTTCACAATGCTATTGAATCTCATTTTAGTCCCACATCCACCAATTTCACTCACTCTTCAACCCTTCACTCCTATAAGTAGAGGCCTCTTCTACTTGAAATGGATACACAATCACATGCAATTTTACTATAGGCACATTCATCACTCATTTTCATCACATATTAGCTTGTTTCCATTATCACTTTGCATCAATCTCATACATGGAAGCTTGTCAAAGGGATTGTGAAAGGGCTACATTCCACATCAAAGTAGCACCAATATCCCTATGGGATGATGGTTTGAGTAGCATAGAATAGGATTTCATTGTTCATTTTCATGTTGTTTCAAGATAGTTTGATAATGTTTCCATCTTGTTTGCATGCTCAACAATTTCATAGTGAGTGATTTATTTGGATTGTATAAAATGACTAATATTCTCATATTTGTTTATGTTTGAGAAAATGTAGATTTAGGCATTCACAATATGTTTTCCAACTGAAACATTTGAGTGATGAGTGATGAATGATAGAAGTTAGTGGAATATGACAATAACTAAGATAGATGGAAAATATCTATTACATCGTATAAATCTTTCTTTTCCTACAAATGAAGTTGTGATAGGTAAGGAGGAAGTTTTGTGGAGTCAACAATAGAGATTGAATGAATATGACCAAATGGATATTGTTGCACCTCTTCACATCACGAAAATGGATGTTGATACCCAATGTAACGTAGCAATTCGCTAAGTGAACATGATGGGTATGAATACAAAGGAGGACAAATCAATGGCTCTAGTTAAAATTTATAAATCTAATAGTCATATTTTAAAGATAAGATTAAATGATGGCTAAAGGATCATGGTGTGAAGGAAGGAGATCAACAATCTAGTTTGAATTTGAAGATCACAAACAGCTAGGTCCATATCAACGTGGGTTTCAATTGGTAGTCGACATAGAGAATGGATTTAATTGGTCCAACTACACTAGTGACCAAAGTAAATGAATATTTGATTTCCAGAACATCAGTACAAATTGTGATTGTGATTGGGATCAAAATTAGATCACATAATCAGGTGAATGCATTTAATGTATTCTAGGTTTAGGGATTTGTAGATTTCCATGTTTAGTAAATTCAATGAACCAGTATAGAATGTGTGTGTCATGATGAATAGGTAGCTTGCTGGAGAAGCTTGTGAGTCAAGGAAGCCCCAACAAAACTTTCCAGATTGTAAAATGTGAATATGCAATTAATCTAGATGGTGATCCATGGCTCAAGGTAGGGTTTTGATTTTCAATAAAGAAATGAGAAAAGAAGACAATCAAAATTTTCTAAGAGTTGAGAAGTGAAAATGAATGCATGTGTGGAGACAGAGTGAAACCAAAAAAAAAAGTAGAACATCATCAAGGGTTAGCACTTTTGAAGTGTAGAGCAAAAAAAAGGGAAGTAAAAAGTAGATATTTATGCTGCAAAGATTGTAGCAAAGTTTGAGTAGTTGCAAATAGAGTTGCAACATTGAATTGTGTTCAATAGAACAAATTGTAATATCTTGAATTGTAAATCTGATTGGTGGGTGTCATCAGATATCTAGGTAGGTTCTTAGATTAGAGAGTGGGTGCTTCCTTAGAGTGAGTTCTCCCAAAATTAGGGAATTAGAGTCTCCTTAGGGTTTGTGACCTTGAACATTGTAATAGAAAATTTTATTGTGAGGTTGTATTAGGATAGTAGATCCTAGTAGCATTTCTCACTGTGGTTTTTCCAATCTTTGGTTTTCCAAGTATATCTTGTGTTATGGGATTTTGTGTGTTTGCATATTTATCTCCCTACTCATTTATTAAATCTGCATAGAGGGCTAAAAATAATTAGTTTTAATTGATCTACTGATCCATCCCCCTTCTCAGTAGATTATTGTGTTCCAACACATAATGTATAGCTCAAATAGATAGGCTACAATATAACATAAGATTTATACCCTGGGAACACTCAAGAGGGAAAAACCTAACCTCCAAAAGCTTCAATACTCCATATATTATTCAACAATAAAACAATAAATGAACTTACAAGAGTTACCATGAATACTTCTAAAGAATTAAGCCTCTACAATGCATCATCCATGTTTCCAAGCATGAATCCACACATCCTATGTCATGCTTCACATATGCACTCCTCAGAAAGACTCAATAATGACAACTCACTCGCCCAGTCAAATGTAACCACTAAACATGTGTTTGCTTTTATAGACTCAATCTCACACAAATACAACCAAGTGGTAAGATAAAACCATGTGAATACAAAACTATTGACCCCTCATGTAATATTGGGTACTAACTTTTCACTTTATTAAATTCTTCCCCAATATTAAATTATTATCTCATGTCTCCCACACATTAAATGATAAAACAATGTTCCAATGCAATGTAAAAGTGGTCCCAAAATAATTTCCTAGTGTGGTTAACCACAACTCCTATGTGCATCATAACTAAATTATTAATTAAATACAACATTATGATCATAAATATTATGTAATGGTGTAAAAAACCATATCCCAACATTCTCCCACTTGTTTCATACATTCCATGAGGGATCAATCAATGAATACACCATCATAGCCATAAATTCAACTACATGAATTTCCATAATTTTCTCATGCTCCATCAAGATAACTGCATTAAAACCAAAGTGACCACCATCTCAAGAAATAACTCCTCTCATCCTCCAATGTACCACCTATGGAAGAAAAGGAACAAGCCAAGGTTAAGATTCACCAATCCAAGAACATAAGCATCAAATCTAAGTGATAACAAAGGCTCCAAATAAGTTGTTTCCAAAGTTAAAAAACCCACATGATCAGAAATAGAATCCAAAACACATGCTAATACATCCAACCATCCATATGTCCTAGGTATCAACAAAATCAGTAAACTCATGCCAACATATGCAACCCACAAACCACAATCACAAGCTCCCTATATCAAACATGTCAATGAACATACATATCTAGGAACTCCCTGTCAGAAATATGTGCCTCAAACAATATAGGCTGAAACCTCCATTAGAGCCAAGTTGCTGTGACATCTTCATTGTCTGGCTGACTAGCAGGTTGATTCATTCTGTTTTGAATAGGTCACTGTGACCTTGTAGAAGTCTTGTCGAATGCTTTCACTATGAGCTATCGCTATGACAAGGAGTGTTTGGTATGACCTCTTAGCGCTCGGGAGACCTCTAGCCAACATGCCATTGAATCGTGTATTGGGGAGACTCATGGCAACCATAGGCTTCGGGGTAGCTTATAGCGGCTCGGTGAGAAGTCCCAGTGAAGTGTTAGAGTCTCACTGATAGTATGTTACATGTTGGTCTTTAGCGTAGCTTATAGTCTATCGGTAAGAAGTCTTACCGACGTGCAAAGGTCTCACCGACAGAGGTTCAAATGTTGTTCATCGGTGTAACACAAAGGATTTCGGAGAAACGTCTTAGCGACTGAAGGATGTCTTGCTGATAGTCGATGGCTATCGGGGTAACCCAAGTGGTTCAAGAAGAATTCCTAGCAAAGAATGTAAGTCTCATCGATGATAAGGGATCTTCAGTATAACTCTTGGAGATAGAATACTTCGGGGTAAGTCCTAGAGCTCAGTGTGATGTCTTAGCACAAGTAACATGTCTCACTAACAGTGCTTTATGTTGAAGCCTTCGGAGTAAGTCTTGGAGTTTGGTATGTTCTCTTGGTGAAAGATGTAAGTCTTGCCAACTATTATTTGGAGCGCGATATGACTTGTGACTTTGGTAAAACATTTGGTGACTTGCTATGATCTCTTAGCGAAAGTGATAGGTCTAGGTGACTGCTTGGTGTTTTGGCATAAAACTGAAAGCTCGATAGAACATCTTGAAAACTATAGTAACTCTTGGTGATAACGATATGAAGTTTATGTGGAATCGGCGAGACACTGTTAGTGTCTCACTGAGATGCCAACACATTGCAAATTCTATTGACAGTTTGGCCATCCTATGTGGAGTCTCATGGACCAATAGGAGGAGTCGAATCTGAATAGTTGGAAGGTAGTTCATTGTGATGATTCTATGAGGAAGCTTGACAGATAGAGATCGACATGAATATAGTTTACAGTTGCAGATGCTCGATGGTTCGATAGTTGGTTGGATCGACGGATTGTTGGGTGATCGTATGATCAGTAAATGTTTTCTAAACTGTAAAGACTATAACTTGAAGGTTCATATTTAAGATTGTTCATGGTGAATGTTGTTGTATAAATAGACATCAGAAAGATAAGTCTGAAACTAGTATGTAATTATTTGTTACTATAATACAAAGTGACTTCTCTTGGTGTGGTGGGTTTTTCTCCCGTAAGGGTTTTCCCACGTATATCTGGTGTTCCTGTGTGTTTTCAAATACTCTGTTTCTATTATCTGTTTCATAGTGCATCTTAATTGGACTGTAATTGGGAAAATTAAAAGTGTATCTACATTCTTTCCTGAGGTATTGACGTTAGGAGAATTGTTTCTGCATCTGATTTTCCTTACAAGTGGTATCGGAGCCTGGCCAGTTGTGTTATCCTTGTGGGTACATTGAGTTTTTTGAGTCAATTCTGTTTAGTGGGAGTCTTGTAGAAAATTGTTTTTTCTGATTATAGGTTGAGATGGCTAGTACATCTGGAAATTTTGAAATAGAGAAGTTCAATGGCAGTAACTTTGAGTTGTGGAAACTCAAGATGGAGGATCTTCTAGTTGATCATGATATGTGGCTTGTAGTGTTTGGAACTAAACCTTCAGGCATGAAACAAGAAGATTGGGACCTTGCAGATAGGAATTCTAAGGGGCTAATAAGGCTTTGTTTGGTAGACTCAGTTCTTCTAAATGTGCATGAGGAGAAGACTGCCTCTTCTTTGTGGAACAAACTGGCGTCTATTTATATAGGGAAGTCTTTGGTGAATAAACTGTTCCTGAGGAAGAAGCTGTACTCATTGAGAATGTAGGAAGGAGGGTCTGTGGCTGATCATTTGAATGCATTTAATATGTTGCTTGCTCAATTGACATTTTTTGGTGTGAAGATTGAAGAAGAGGATCGTTGTATGCTTCTATTATGTTCTTTGTGAGACTTATGGGATCATCTGGTGATGGCGATTGAGAGTACAACATCCAGTTTCAAGATGGAAGATGTTGTTGCATCTTTGCTATCAGAAGAGATGAGAAGGAAATCTTCTAAGATGGCAAAGGAAGCTCTTGTTGTCAGAGGAAGACCGAAAGAGAAAGGCAAGAAGAAGGACAAGAAGTCCAAATCAAAATCAGAGGGGAGATCAAAGTCTCCTAGAAAGAAGTCCAAGGTGAAGTGCTAGAACTGTGGGCAACCTGGTCATGTCCGAAAGGATTGTAAAGAGGAGAAAAAGAAGAAGAAGGGCTCTTCCGATAATGGTTCTTCTCATAGTGATGGTGACGCCTTCATTGCAACCTTGGCTACTCAGGCATCAAATGATGTCTGGCTGATTGAATCTAGAGCATCTTTCCACATGACATCTCACAGAGAATGGTTCACAAAGTATGAAGAATACAATGGTGGAAAGGTGTACTTGGCAAGTGATTCAACCTTAGAGATAGTTGGTCGTGGAAGAGTCAGAATACAATTCCCTGATGGCAAAGTGAAAGGAATTAACAATGTAATGCATATACCAGGTCTGGCTCGAAACTTACTTTCTATAAGTGTGTGGTAAATATGTTAGTATCAAAGTAAAACAATAAAAACACACAAATGAAACATTAAACTAAAGAAAGTTGAATAAAATGAAATCAAAGAGAATTCAAACAAAGCTTCTTCAAAACTGTTCCATTGTTCTCTATCTCCAGTGATTCTCTTGAAGTTTCTGCTCTCAGATTGTGTAAGCAAAGCTTCTTAGAATGGCAACCTGCAGAACGAGTATGCAAAAAGGGAGAATACTTCTCTATCCTATATGTTGGTGAAGTGAAATGCTAATATGGATATGCACAAGGGCTGTGGATTATGGATGCTTCTAAAACTATGATATGAGGATAATTAGCCATGGTATGGAATGCTAGTATGCTAAGCTATGCTATGCTATGATTTAGAATGCTATGGATGCTGGAAATCTAATTGACTATAGTTTTCCTATATGAAAGCCTCTCTATTTTTCAGAGTCCTGGTAGTCCTTTTTATAGCTTTTCACAAGTAAGACCCTGGCTGGAAAAGATCAATGGCTGTGAGATTGTCTGGTAATTTTGAATGGTGAGAGATGGAGAGGTTGAGAAGAAGATGGAAGGTGTTGGGAGGTTGGAGAGAAGAGAAGAATGTAGGCTTGTCTTCAATCCACGAGAACAAGCTTGCATAGGAACAGAGAAATTAATTTTCTATTTTGGAAGTTTGTTTCACGGTTGTTGAAGATAATCCAATATTAAATAAATAAATTTATTTAATTTCATGTGAGTTTGATTTTTAATTTTAGGACTATAGAAGATTTAATTAAATATTTTGGAATATTTAATTGTGAATAGGACTTTAGAAGAATTTAATTAAATATTTGAGATATTTAATTGTGAATAGACTTTAGAAGACTATTAGAAGAGAAGAATATTTAATCTTTATTTGAATACAATATTCAAGCCAAGATTATATGATAATTAATATAAATAAATCATAATGTTTATTTAATTAATTAAGAAATGGATAAGAAAAGTGATTAAATAAACTTATTTATTTAATCAAAATGAAAGAATGAACAATATAAATAAATTATTTAAATTTATTTATACGTAGATTGAATTCAAAGATTTAATTAAATATTAAAAAAATATTTAATTAATTACCAGACTATTGAGATGTGACCATTTTTAGGTGTATACATTTTTCCCCTCTTTGAAGTGATGTGATTTACACATTAGTTCAAAGAATTTTGAAAATTTCCCCAGACACTGATTGTCAAATGTCCCAGATGCTAATTGTTGAATGTTTGATAGGTATATGCCCCCTCAGACGATGAATCGATAAGATTTTGATTTTTGTGATTTTTTTTGAATTTTTAGATGTTTTGGAATTTTTCGATGTTGATTCATCATTCGAAAATGATGATGTGAAGAAATTGACGTGGAAAGATGTGAGATGAAAAATTAATGACCTAAATTGCCCCTGTTGTGATAAAATGTGATAAAATGCCCCAATTTTGTGTATTGTGATGCCCCGATTTGATGATGGTTGTCTGATAAATTTGTTCCCAAGGTTGTTGGAAAACAAATAGTAGCTGATAAATTTGCTTTTAAAGTTGTTAAAAACAAATAGTTGTTTGATAAGTTTGCTTCTAAGGTTGTTAAAAACAAACAGGATTTTGCTAAAAAAAAATCATGATGATGAAAAATAAATAGGATTTGTTGATAAGTTTGCTTCTAAAGTTGTTAAAAACAAATAGGATTTTGATAAATTTGATTTTCATGATGATGAAAAACAAATTGTTTGTTGATAAGTTTGCTTCTAAAGTTGTTAAAAACAAATAATATTTTGATAAATTTGCTTTCCAAGATGATGAAAAACAAATTGCTTGTTGATAAGTTTGCTTCTAAAGTTGTTAAAAACAAACAAGATTTTGATAAATTTTCTTTCCAGGATGATGAAAAACAAATATTGTTGATAAGTTTGCTTCTAAAGTTGTTAAAAACAAATAGGATTTTGATAGATTTGCTTTCCAGGATGATGAAAAACAAATTGTTTGTTGATATTCAGATTTGATTGATTTGTCATGATGATTCGATATTGATGTTGCTTTGACTTGATGATTCTTCCTATGAAACAGGAGAGATTGAGCATCTTGTAGTTACGGGAGTGATTCCCAAAGACACGGAGATTGATTCCGCAGCTTGTACATGCGGATAGAGATGTGATCGAGGCATGTGGATTGACCTCATTACTTGACATGCCTAAGGGTCATCAGGGACAGGTGGAGCAGGTCCATTAGGTGCAGGTGGGACAGAGTCGAGATTGGCAGCATCAGAGGATAGCACTTTGTAATGCATTTTATGTGATATGTTATTGATACTCTGTTGAGATGTTTGTATACACAATGATATGATCCCATTTTTTATGATGTTATGTCATGCATAGTTGACATCTTGTACATTTTATCATTCATTTTACTTCACCACCCTTCAAGGTGTGTGCCAATGTTGATCTTTCCAACCTTTCCATCTATCCATCAACAGGCCTTCCAACCTCCTATCCATTATCCAACATTCATACCCCATCATTCTCCTTTAATCCAAACTTTTGCATAAGTCCTTAGATTCTTCCATCATATCATTAATTTGCCAACATTTAGGATTCTAATTCCCATTGCCATGGTTTATTAGAGGGATATTTGGTTGTGAAACTTGATGCTTAAGTCCTTCCTCCATATTCCTCTTGCACTCTACACTTAGGGACAAGTTTCATCCATCTTATCATTCATGGTCATTATCCTTTCTATGCCCATTCCTTACATTTCCACCTTTGATCTTGACAAGCTTAAGGATCTTCTTGAACATCATATATCTTATCTTATACACTTTATCCATATCTTTCATACCATATCTTTCATCTTATCCTCATATCTTTTTTCAATCAATCATCAAAAATCATCAATCTTATCGTACTTAGGGGAATCAGTGATCCTAAGTACTTATCATCATCATGCCTTATGGAATCAATCATTCCTGGCATCTTAATCAATTAACCATTATAATCTCATTTAATCTTAAATTTAAAAATACAAAAAAAATAAAATAAAATAAAGTATTGAAAAGATCCAAAAAAATCAGAAAAAGTCTTGAAAAAAGTGCAATAAAAACAAGTGGTGAAAACCTAGCAAACAGGTGCTACTTGTGATCAAAATGGGCTCCTCTATCTATTAGCTTATGTCTTGCATTCACTTTATGACATCATCTATTCATATCTATCATTTGTACATATCTATCATATCCATATCATGCAAATGAGAATCCTTGTGTTTCATCATGGCTTGATGAAATTTGTACATATCCATAATATTCAGGTTGTGCTTACACTAGGGGCAGAAACATAGACTAAACAAGCAAGGGGCAATGAGCTTTTAGAATATCACAAATGGACAAATGACAATTTGCAAAATGCAACATACATTGACGTATCAAATCAACCACAACACCCAAAACGATCACTCAATGCCAGTGACATCAAACAACATGGTCAAAACAATGTTAATCAAATCACAAACATCAATGTTGATAACCATGTTGGATGATCTTAATCTAAATAATGTTTGAAATACTTTGAGCAAAATTTGAATTGTTGTTTGATTTTCTATCATATCTCTGGAGCAATTCGATGATGTATTGAACTAGAAAAGTAAGGAAGGAGTATGATTTTTCTTTGTCTGTTGTTTGCGAGGAAATCATTAGTACTATGAAAATTGGTCGTGAGACATGCTCTACTAAGTATCATTGATGACATTTCAGAATTTGCATGGGAAATGGGTTAACTCTTGTCTGTTTATGCAAGCGATACTCAGATCATCTCTGTTCAATTATACCTAGATGCTTGTATTATCTTGCTATATCAAAATTCATGAAAGCAATACTCGGGTCATCACTGGTGCTAACATACCCTTTGATGCTTGTATTAACTTTCAACATTTCAATGCTCTATGATGACACAAAAAGCACAAATAAGCTCTCAGAATGGTATATTGTACAGATACCCTGCATGGTTAGTATAGATTACATTCATTCTAGGATTTGCATTTGGCATTTATAGATTTTCCCAAAAGCTGGCAAAGTATCAAATGTTTCATATCTTTTTGAATAAAATGACTGAGTGCATTTTGACATTCACAAAAACATCATCACATACATTTTTCATACCTATTTGCATCAGAAAATCATAAAAACAAAGCATATATCATAAATCATGCATTGATGGGCATTCATAAATTGTACCATCCATCATTTCACATTCATATTCATACAATCATTCATCAATAGATTGTAATCATAGCATTTCACTTTCATAATCATATATAAAAATCATGCATACATATACATCATAAGCATTAACATCGTGAAGCCATCACATAAAACATCATGCATATAGAAAATAGACATACTCATCGCACGAACAAATCATTGTTGTATATCATATATCTCAAAAATGAATGTTAAAATGTACAAATATGTCAACTATGCATGACATAACATCATAAAAAATGGGATCATATATCCTTATCATGATCAAGATATGCCTTTCATACCACTTCATAATCCTTTTCCAAGTCAAGATCAAAACACCCCATCATCCCCATGTCAAGAGCCTATCACACCTATTCAAGTTATCCATGAACCCCACACCTATAAATTGGGATCCTCCACCTTTATCCATTCTAGTTTACTTACAACACCTATCCTCTCATCCATATCATATCCTCCTCAAAATGGACTTGCATCTTGTTTCACAAACAATACATATCCCATTGGTAAACGAATGTGTCATAGTATGAATTACAAAGGAGAAGGATTAGGCCTTCATGAGCAAGGTATCCTAGAACCCCTTTCTGTTCAAAGAAACCCATATCACCATGGCCTTGGTTATACACCTAAGTGTCCTAGTCCATCAAACCTTCCATCTATCCTAGGTCCTTATTCTAGTTCATCACACCTTCCATCTATCCTAGGTCCTCATCCTAGTCCATCACACCTTCCCTCTATCCTAGGTCCATATCCTATTTCTCAAGAACAACAAAGGCACACATCCTTGATCCACTTTCAAAATTCTTCCTTCATTAACTCATCCATTATACCTCCATATCGTTCATCTCAATACACTCCTTCCATTTCTTTTGGATTAGCAAATTTGGATGCCAATTTAGATTTTATTACTTTTATGAGACTTTTAGGAATCCACATGACTTTTGACTTTGAGTTTTGCTTTGTGGACCTTTATGGCCTTTGAAATTTTTCTTTTTGATTTATGGACCTTTGTGGTCTTTGAAAATTGCCTTTTTTCTTTGATGGGCCTTTGTGGCCTTTCAAATTTTTCTTTTGATTTTGAATCAAATTTTCTTTTATTTTTGCATGTCTCTTCGAGGAGACATGTTAATCCTTTGATACATGTGGAATTTTATATTGAAGCTTTTGACATTTGGCACCCAAATTGCTTCCAAAAGAAATGGAAGGAGTGTATTGAGATGAACAATATGGAGGTATGATGGATGAGTTAATGAAGGAAGAATTTTGAAAGTGGATCAAGGATGTGTGCCTTTGTTGTTCTTGAGAAATAGGATATGGACCTAGAATAGAGGGAAGGTTTGATGGACTAGGATGAGGACCTAGGATAGATGGAAGGTGTGATGAACTAGAATGAGGACCTAGGATAGATGGAAGGTTTGATGGACTAGGACACTTAGGTGTATAACCAAGGCTGTGGTGATATGGGTTTCTTTGAACAGAAAGGGGTTCTAGGATACCTTGCTCATGAAGGCCTAATCCTTCTCCTTTGTAATTCATACTGTGACACATTCGTTTACCAATGGGATATGTATTATTTGTGAAACAAGATGCAAGTCCATTTTGAGGAGGATATGATATGGATGAGAGGATAGGTGTTGGAAGTAAACCAGAATGGATAAAGGTGGAGGATCCCAATTTATAGGTGTGGGGTTCATGGATAACTTGAATAGGTGTGATAGGCTCTTGACATGGGGATGATGGGGTGTTTTGATCTTGACTTGGAAAAGGATTATGAAGTGGCATGAAAGGAATATCTTGATCATGATAAGGATAATCATCTTCATGGGATGAAAGGGTATCCTTGAATGGAAGCATATATTGATCTTGATGAGGAAGGAAATCATGAAATTTTGTAGAAATCATATCTTGATCATCAATTGGTAAGACATCATTAGATAGGATGAAAGAACTATCATGCTCTTGTGATGCAATAGAATCATGGGATGGTATGGATTGATTAGATGATGTGGAAGGAGAACTTGGAAGAAAATTTTGTTCTTGAGATGGAAGAGGATTATCATGGGTGAATAATGAAAGGAGGGGATCATCATATGGCTCTTGAGAGATGGGATCTTGATCAAAGATAGGAAGGGTTTGTAGAATGTTTTGATCGAGAAGTGTAGATTGAAATGAATCATTGGATGTAAAGGATATGATAGAAGAAGGTGATTGAATGGAATCGTTATCTTGAGTGAAAGAATCGTGAGGTTCATTTGGAATTATGGGGGATGAAGATAAATGCATGACATGATAGGATTGGTCAATTTTATTTGATGGCTTAGATTTAGGCTTCTCATTTAACCTTTGCAAAAATTAAAAAACATTGAATTTGGATGATGTTGGTTTTGGAGGAGAAGAGGTTACATTCATATTTCCGTCAAAGGACTTCATAGTTGTGCCCCCTTGTATTTCCTTGATTTACCTTTGGAGTGCTCTTATTTGTTGGGGAAAACTACTAAGATCATTTAATGGAGTTTTAGTCTTTTCAGGATCTTCCTTAATTTTCTCCATATAGTAGTTAGAGGGCAATTTGGCACCTTGGTTTGCTAAAAAAAGAAAGTAGCCTTCTTTATCTCACTCTAAGATTTTGTCCAAAATTATGTGAAACTGAAAGGATATCAGAATCCTGTTGGGGAAGTTGAATCAATAATCAAATACTTGTTTGAAAATGGATTTCTTAACAAAGGTTGTGGATTTCCAATCTTGTAACATGAGAGTAATCAATGTAATTGTGAGTTTTGGATGATCTTTACTGAATTAATGTTTTGAAAACACATCAACGAAGTTGTGGAATAGTTGTTGTTAAGTCCTATACTAAACATCAAGTGTATGATCAAAATGTTTTTCAAAAATTGTTTTCACAAGTTTTTACACATGACAGATAGTTCAAGCAGACTCACTCTTAGTACTCAGTAGGTCACCATAATAATCAAAAGCCCACATCTTAGAACTGCGTCAACTCACACAGTCATGTCACCCCCGAAAGGGTGCCTGTGTTTTTGTCTTTTCCAGGCATGTACTTAGAGTGACGGAAGTGGATACCGGATCCCTTGAGCAAACGGTCCTTGGTAGTTATATGGTGAGTATCTTGGGGGTAGATTCTTCCCTCCCCTACACTGTGATTATTATGGTGTTTAGAAACTGACTTCGGTTGGATACTACACTAAGTTCGTAGTAAGGATTTCTATTCTGTGCGGAAAATGATATACTCCCTCAAGAGACCTCCCTACCTTTAGAACAAAGGCTTTGGGGATGGTTATCTTGCACACTACCGGAAAAAGATGGTTTCCCCAGATTTGCTTTAAATTTTATAGTGGGGTGGAATAGCCTGGCTTTGGCTTGAACCCACTTGAGTTGTTCCTCTTGGGTGAGTATTTTTTCCCACAAGAGCAGGCTCTCTAAAAGGTTTTATCAAAACTAAAAATTGCATGAAATTAAATAGATGAGTTTGGCATTTTGATCACCCAGTAAAGGGGAGAGCATAGGCCTATCACCGTTTTAATCAAAGCAAATAAGAGTTCAATTTTAAGCCCAAATAAACAATTTGCTATGCTAGGTGAAGATATTGCTTCACAAAGACATGGAGTTCTTTTTATTCCAAAATAAAAAATGAGGTGACTATCCTAGGAATTTTTTTCAAAAAAAAATTAAAAAATTTTAGAACTCTTACTGGCCGCGGTCGCGTCAAATCCAGTCAAATTTTACTTTAAGTTATAGATTACAATTGCTAAAACAGATGAGTCACGGGCACTGCAGGATGAGTCACAGGCACTACAGAATGAGTCACGGGCACTGAACTAGGTATGAACTGCACTGAAGCATGTTCAATGCACTAATACGCTCTTTTTAGCCATAACCTGTTAGAAAAATCTGCAATAAGATGTTAAAATTGGGGCAAGAGCCCCACGGTGGGTGCCAAAAATGGGTGGTAAATATGTTAGTATCAAAGTGAAACAATAAAAACACACAAATGAAACATTAAACTAAAGAAAGTTGAATAAAATGAAATCAAAGAGAATTCAAACAAAGCTTCTTCAGAACCATTCCATTGTTCTCTATCTCCAATGATTCTCTTAAAGTTGTTGCTCTCAGATTGTGTAAGCAAAGCTTCTTAGAATGGCAACCTGCAGAACGAGTATGCAAAAAGGGAGAATACTTCTCTATCCTATATGCTGGTGAAGTGAAATGCTGATACAGATATGCACAGGGGCTGTAGATTATGCACAAGGGCTATGGATTATGGATTCTTCTAAAACTATGATATGAGGATAATTGGCCATGGTATGGAATACTGGTATGCTAAGCTATGCTATGGTATGATTTAGAATGCTATGGATGCTGGAAATCTAATTGACTATAGTTTTCCTATATGAAATCTTCTTTGTTTTTCAGAGACTCGGCAGTCCTTTTTATAGCTTTTCATAGGAAAGACCCTGGTTGACAAAGATCAATGGTTGTGAGATTGTCTGGTAATTTTGAATGGTGAGAGATGGAGAGGTTGAGAAGATGGAAGATGTTGGGAGGTTGGAGAGAAGAATAGAGGCTTTTCTTCAACCCATGGGAACAAGCTTGCACAAGAATAGAGAAATTAATTTTCTATTTTGGAAGTTTGTTTCACGGTTGTTGAAGATAATCCAATATTAAATAAATAAATTTATTTAATTTCATGTGAGTTTGATTTTTGATTTTAGGACTATAGAAGATTTAATTAAATATTTTGGAATATTTAATTGTGAATAGGACTTTAGAAGAATTTAATTAAATATTTGAGATATTTAATTATGAATGGAATTTAGAAGAATATTAGAAGAGAAGAATATTTAATCTTTATTTGAATAAAATATTCAAGCCAAGATTATATGATAATTAATATAAATAAATTGTAATGTTTATTTAATTAATTAAGAAATGGATAACAAAAGTGATTAAATAAACTTATTTATTTAATTGAAATGAAATAATGAACAATATAAATAAATTATTTAAATTTATTTATACGCAGATTGAATTCAAAGATTTAATTAAATATTAAAAAAATATTTAATTAATTACCAGACTATTGAGATGTGACCATTTTTAGGTGTATACAGTAAGTATGTTGAATAACATTGGAGTACAAGTTACGTTCTCTGGAAATGGCTGCAAGATGAGTAGAGGTTCAATGGTACTTGCTAGAGGTGCTCAAATTGGTACCCTGTACAAGCTGGATGCATAGGTTGTTCAATGTAACAATGTCTCTGGAAAGTCACTGAAAGCTGCTCATGGAGGTAAAAAGGAAAATATCCCTAATTATGTAAACTCTATGGAAGTAAAACTTCCTATAGAGAAGACTATGCTTTGGCATCATAGGTTAGGCCACATAGGAGAAAAAGGTTTAAAAACCTTGAAGAATAAAAACCTAGTAGAGGGGCTTGAAGATTGTAATCTTGAATTTGAATTCTGTGAACACTGTATATATGGAAAGCAACACCGTGTTTCATTTTATTCCAGTCCTCATAAATCTTCTAGTTTGCTAGATTATATTCATTCAGATGTGTTTGGTCCAGTGGATGTTCCTTCTTTGTCTAAGTCAAGATACTACGTGTCGTTCATTGATGATTATTCCAGAAGAGCATTTGTATATTTTCTGAAAAGTAAGTTAGAAGTATTCAATCGTTTTAAAGAATTTAAAAATCTTGTTGAAAATCAAACTAGTAGAAAAATAAAATACTTAAGGACTGATAATGGCGATGAATTATGTTCTGATGAATTTGAAAGATACTATAAATACCATGGAATTAAAAGACACAAGACTACACCTTATACTCCACAGCAAAATGGAGTTGCAAAAAGGTTTAATAAGATAGTGATGGAGAGAGCATGAAGTATGCTCAGTAGTGCTAGCTTGGAGGAGAAATTTTGGGCTGAGGCTATATCTACTGCATGTTATCTAATTAATCGTTCTCCAAATTCTGCTCTTGTTGAGAAAACACCTTCGGAAGCGTGGTCTGGTAAGAAGCCTTCTCTTAGACATGTTCGTGTTTTTGGCTGTGAGACATATGCTCATGTGTTGAATGTGAAGAGATCTAAACTAGAGAACAGGGCTGTCAAATATGTTTTTATTGGCTATAGTGTTGTTATAAAGGGACACAAGCTTTGGAATCCTGATACGAAGAAGGTTCTGTATAGCAGAAGTGTAATCTTTCATGAGTTGAAACCTTCCACTTTGGATTTGCAGTCAGAGACAAAGTCAAAAAACAATAAGGATGTAGCATTAATTCGTCCTACACCAGAGAAAGAGGAATTCAAAATTAAAAATGTACCTGAAACTGAGGAGAGCTCAAGTAGTTCTAAAATTTCTAAAGAAGAAGAACCTCAGCCTCAACAAGTGAGGAGGTCAACCTGTGAAAGAAAACAACCGAGATAGGTATGGGTTCTCTTTGATTGATTCTACTTGTGCCTATGCTTTGATTTCTAGTACTGATGAGCCTAGAATTTGTGAAAAAGGCATTTAAAATGTCGATTCAGTTCTTCGTTGGAAGCCATGGAAGAAGAGATGGCATCTTTAGATAAAAATGAAACCTGAGTCTATGCCCTTGCCTAAAGGCAGAAAGGTTGTTGGCTGCAAATGGGTATTTAAGAAAAAGATTGGTCCGGATGGTAGTGTAGAAAAGTACAAGGCAAGACTGGTTGCAAAGGGTTATTTCTAGGTAGAGGGAATCGATTATGGGGAAATATTTTCTCCTATAGCAAAGCTGACATCTATTAGATTTCTTTTGTCACTTGTAGCAACATATGACTTAGAGGTAGAATAGATGGATGTGAAGACAACATTTCTCATGCTGATCTTGAAGAAGAAATCTATATGTCCCATTGAGCACTTTGTTGAAAAAGGTAAGAAAAACTGGTATGCAAATTAAAGAAGTCTGTATGGGTTAAAGTAGTCACCTAGAATGTGGTACCAAAAATTTGATACTTTTGTATTGTCTTTGGGATTTGTGAGATCAAAATCTGATCACTGCATATATTATAAAGCTAAAAGTGATCAAGTACTTGTTATTGCTCTTTATGTTGATGATATGCTATTCATAGGAAATAGCAAGCTAATGATTTCTGATCTTAAGTCTCAGTTGTTTGCTAAGTTCAAAATGAAGGATCTTGGTGTAGCAAGGTATATTCTAGGATGGAGATAACCAGGGACAGGAAGAATAGAAAACTATGGCTCAGTCAGAGTAAGTATATCAGGACTGTTCTTGAGAGATTTTGTATGAATGATTACAAACAGCTAGTAGTTCCAGTCATGCAGGGAACGAAGCTATCTATTGAGGACTGCCCAAAATATCCTACTAAGATGGAGGACATGACCAGTGTACCCTATGCTAGTGTGGTTGGTAGTCTCATGTATGCAATGGTCTGTACAAGGCTAGACATTGCCCAAGCAGTGGGAGTTCTTAGTTGATTTATGGCTAATCCAGGAAGAACGCATTGGGATGCTATGAAGAGAGTGTTTAGATATTTGAAGGGTACTTTAGATTTCACTCTATGTTACCATGAGAATTTGGTTGAATCACATAGGACTCTTAACATTCGTGGATATGTAGATTCTGATTGGGCAGGGGCCATTGACAGCAGGAGGTCCACTAGTGGATACATTTTCATGTTGAATGGTGGTGCAGTGAGTTGGATGAGCAAGTGGCAGGCTATAGTCACTTTGTCCACTACGGAGGCTAAATACATGGCAGCTACTCATGCTTGTAAAGAAGCATTTTGGTTGAAACGTTTGTGTTCTAACATTGGTTTTAATGCAAGGGAAATAACTATTTTTTGTGATAGTCAGAGTGCAATTTGTCTAGAAAAGAATCCTACTTTCCATGCCAGGATGAAACATATAGACGTACAGTACCATTTTGTACAAGATATGGTGGAGGATGGAAAGGTCAGTTTGAAAAAGGTTGATACTCTAGAAAATGTTGCAGATTCATTGATGAAGCTAGTGAGCACAAACAAGTTTAGGTAGTGTGCTAGTTCGATGGGCCTTAGTGCCCATGATTTTTAGTAAATTATGTTGTGCTCTGGAGGTGCCTGTATGATCTTCGTCAAGTGGGATATTGTTGGAAATATGTGCCTCAAAAAATACAGGCTGAAACCTCCATTAGATCTAAGTCGGTGTGACATCTTCATTGTCTGGCCAACTAGCAGGTTGATTCATTTTGTTTTGAATAGGTTGTTGTGACCTTGCAGAAGTCTTGCCGAATGCTTTCACTGTGGAGCTATCGCTGTGACAAGGAGTGTTTGGTATGACCTCTTAGAGCTCAGGAGACCTTTGGCCGATAGGCCATTCAATCGTGTATCAGGGAGACTCATGGCGACCACGGGCTTCGAGGAAGCTTATAGCTGCTTGGTGAGAAGTCCCAGAGAAGTGTTATAGTCTCGCCGATAGTATGTTACATGTTGGTCTTCGGCGTAGCTTATATTCTATTGGTAAGAAGTCTTACCGATGTGCAAAGGTCTCACCGATGGAGGTTCAAATGTTGTTCATCAGTGTAACACAAAAGCTTTCAGAGAAACGTCTTAGCGATTGAAGGATGTCTTGCTGATAGCCGATGGCTATTAGGGTAACCCAAATGGTTCGAGAAGAAGTCCCAGTGAAGAATGTAAGTCTCGCTGATGATAAGGGATCTTCGGTATAACTCTTGGCGATAGAATACTTTGGGGTAAGTCCTAGAGCTCAGTGTGATGTCTTAGCGAAAGTAACATGTCTCGCCGACAATGCTTTATGTTGAAGCTTTCAGAGTAAGTCTTGGAGTTCAGTATGTTCTCTTGGTGAAAGATGTAAGTCTTGCCGACTATTCTTTGGAGCTCGATATGACTTGTGACTTTGGTAAAACCTTTGGTGACTTGCTATGATCTCCTGGAAAAAGCGATAGGTTTGGGCGATTGCTTGGTGTTTCGGCATAACACTGAAAGCTTGATAGAACATCTTGGCTACTATAGTAACTCTTGGAAATAACGATATGAAGTTTATGTGGCATCAGTGAGACACTGTTAGTGTCTCACCGAGATGCCAACACAATGTGAATTCTATTAACAATTTGACCATCCTATGTGGAGTCTTGTGGACCAATAGGAGGAGTCGAATCTAAACAGTTGGAAGGTAGTTTGTTGTGACGGTTCTATGAGGAAGCTCGACAAATAGAGATCAACATGAATATAGTTTATAGTTGTAGATGCTCGATGGTTCGATAGTTGGTTGGATCAACGGATTGCTAGGTGATCATATGATCAGTAAATGTTTTCTAAACTGTAAAGACTGTAGCTTGAAGGTTCCTGTTCAAGATTGTTCATGGTGAATGCTGCTGTATAAACAAACATCAAAAAGATAAGTCTGAAACTTGTATGTAATTATTTGTTACTGTAATACAAAGTGACTTCTCTTGGTGTGGTGGGTTTTTCTCCCATAAGGGTTTTCCCACGTATATCTGGTGTTCCTGTGTGTTTGTCAAATACTTTGTTTCTCTTATCTATTTCATAGTGCATCTTAATTGGACTATAATTGGAAAAATTAAAAGTGTATCTACATTCTTTCCTGAGGTATTGACGTTAGGAGAATTGTTTCCGCATCTAATTTTCCTTACACTCTGACTACATGGGTAATGTCAAATCATATAAAGTGTGCTAATCAACACTATATCAAGGTGTGATAAATGATTAAAACATGAAGTACCAAGAACATTCAAAATGATCCACACATGAAGAGGCAAAGGAGGAAAGATTCAAATCAATCTACTTTAGTAATGGAGCTTTTTGTAGGCTTTTTACAACTTGGAAGGGTGGTTCTACCATCAAACTCCATTTTGTGAGCTACTCTCACAAAATCTTTACTCAACATGTTTGATGTAGGAGCATCTGGGTTCACTTGAAATCTTCAACAACCAAAAAGAATTTCCCTATTTTTTGTTGTTTGTTTCTTCCTTGTTCTTTCTTGTTAGATTTTTTGATAAATTATCAAATATTTTTGGTTGGCTCATGTATAACTGATAGCATAAATTGAAGAGAATCCAAATGGGTGTTCACCTTAGAATTTTTATGAATTTTTGACCAAATTTGAGCATGTTATTAAGTTGTAGAGTTTTCACCATTGTTTTGATTATGGAAATTTGGCATGTATCTAATTTTGTGGTAATCTTGACACATCCAAGAAACCTTCAAATCTCCACTAATTCCTTAAGGAATTTGTTCACTCATTGATTGTTAATTCTTTGTACTCTTGTAAAAATTTCACGTGATGGGTATGTGTAGGATCATCATGGAAAAAACAAGCCATTAAGTGGGGAAAAATTTAGAAAAATCAGAGTTAGGAAATTTGACGTAAAAGTTTGAATAAGTTATCTATATTATTTCAAAAATATGTTAGAATAGAATTTGTAGCAAATTTAATGTAGTTTCTAAACTACTAGGTTTATTTTAAAAAATCTATTTGGTGAAAATTTGAAATTTCAATCCAGTGGTACTTAAATTTTAGGGAAAATATAAGTAGGTGTCTATCTGACCTCACTAACCACAATAAAATGATAATATATTTTTATAAGATTTTAGATATAAGTAGAGGAATCATGTCCTGATGTGATGCATACTTTTTGTAATTTTTTTCCAAGTAAATAATTAATTATGATTTTTTTACAACTTTTACAAAAATTAAAAACTCGTATTTTTGACCACCTTAACTTGGTCACAACTTCATGAAATTCATTTTTTTGTAATCCTATAGTATGCAAAGTATAGAATGTGACACATGTTTTAGATTCAAAAAATGTGATACCGTTTGAAAGCTATATTTTTTTCAATCAACCTATCAATTAGGACATTAGTCGTAATTCAAATAGAAAATGAATAATATTTTTTTATTAAATTAAAAGTAAAGCATAATTTATATTGGTGGAAAGCTAAGAATCTCCTTTAAAACCCTTTTTGTTTCATCAATTTTGGGTTAAAAAAGTCATCAACCACATACCCTACACATACCCATCATATCGCCACCTTTTGGCCCATCATGATCCTGCACATACCCTGATACTAAATATTATTCAAGTGCCCTTGAAATTCTTGCAATTTATCATCAACCACATATTCCTAAAATTCCTTCTCCTTGGCAGATTTGTGGAAATTCTATAATATACCAAATCTTATCTAGTCACCCCTATAAATCATGAAATCATCTCCATGACCTATGTTTCTCTATGGAATGAAAAATGGTGGGACTTCTTAAGATTTGGTGACATATATTGATGACCCTTAGATTCCCATAATTCCATTTTAAACCTAAATTCTCACAAATATTACCTAAGTTTGGACTTCATATTCTATGTGGAGCACATCCAAGACCCCATTGAATTTTTAAAATTGTTACCAAAATGTAAATTTTTGCCAAAAAATGATGAAGTGATGGTTTAAATCTCCTACACATAGACCCCAAGAGAAAATGGAGGCTTGAAACATGTCCTATCATTCTTGAACTATATTTTTTATGATTTAAATAGGGATTTTCAAACTTATTTGGGAAATTTTTGGGGGAGTCTTCTATAGGGCTTGAAGTCTATTGGGTGGAGTTATAAGATTCAATGAGAAAAAGTTGGAGCAATATTTTTTTAGGTCAATGTTGCAAGTTTTTAAGGCTTGAGAGTAAAGGGTATTGAAGTCCATTAAAGGTTTATATCCTACTATAATGATTTTATTACTAATTAATAAAGTAAGTTTTCAATATTTTGTTTGGAAATGTGGAGCTATGTGTTTTCTACTATATGAATAGGTGATCTGGTAAGACCATGTATTCATGACTACACTAATGCTTCCTCTCCTCACATATTTAATCTATAAGAGATTCTCAATCAACCTTAGCCAACAAGCCAAAGGTTATGATAGCTAACTTTAAAAACTACTCACATGCTTACTTTATAGAAATAAGCTTGCACAAAACTAACAAGTGGTATTATATAAACCATATGACTAATACTATAAGCTTACAAATTCTTGTCCCCCTCATTTACTTTTTGGTGCTAAGTTTTTTCAATGATAAATATTTTTTCAATATGCAACAAACATTAAATATTTATCCCAATGTTATATACAACATATATTGTATTGATAATAATTTATAGCACATGTGATGCATGTATCCATAGATCCCCTACCTAAAACAAAAATAATATAAAATTTACATTATGACATTATGCAAGATGAAAAATATACCTTTTCCCAACAACAAATAGGTATAGTTTATAGCTAATATAATCTCAACTTCTAGCTATATAGGTTTATTAAAATTACATAATTCACACACACATACAATATTTAAGACATCAAATTGCATATATGATAAACATAAACACTATTGTAGGTCAAATATAGCCTTAGTGAACCCAAAAATTCCATCAACATTGGAGTTATGATCTTTTTTCAATAATAACAATTCAGATCTTTCAACACACACAAGTTCCCAATCTTAAAGAGAAAACATTATTGAAAATATAATTATATTTTTTTACAAAATTAACAAATTTACCTCTCTTTCCTTATGTGTATAAATCTTTAAATTCTTTATCATGTTCATAATCCTCTACATATACCTCTTTTACAAAGGGTTCAATTTGAAAAGTTGTGCATGATATTACGAATAATGGTGGTCTAGGAAATATATCATCTACTTTAATTATACTACCCTTTTTGTATTTGATAACCAATATACAAGAATCACATAGACTTATAATTATATTCTTTTAATAATTTTTACTAATATCGCAAGTATTGGATTGATTGGTGGTTTGAATGAACAATAGTATATAGGAGTCTTGTATGGTTTTAAAGATGCAATATCATGTAGTCAAATGCCATTTATAATAACGACTGAGCATTTACAACAATGTTCTATTTTTCAGTTTCATTTCATTATCAATTTAGGGAGAATTTTTTTGAACTCTTAAATCATTTATTTATATTTTTCACAAGGAATAATAAAATTCTTAGAAATATGGGATATGATTAATAAGGTTGTAGTCCCATGGATGTCTGCTTCCTAAATATCTGAGTAGGTGTTGTTGATAAATTTTAGGATATATTATAAGCATGGAAACCCATGACATTTTTAATAGTGGGAAAGGTTAAAACTTTAAGCTCCAAAATTCTAGGAAGTTTATTTTCTAGCAACAAGAAATGTTAAATCTATAATATATATCTAAATATTATTTACATTATTGTCAGTAATTTGAAAAATTATAGATGAATGATATAAAGTAGAAAAAATTTAGGAATTGAGTGAGGGAAACTTTCAATGCCACCCAAAGACACCTTCTTAAACATGAAATCTTAAATTAGGGGCTCTGATATTATTGCATAAGATTTCCTTTTGTTCTATAAAATAATATTCTTCTTCTCATGGGATCCCTTACTCCACAAAAAGAGTTCCCATAGTGGCTCCATAGGATCTCGTTCTAGTTGAACAATATATTGGCTTTGGTGATTATATATTGTCTTGCACCACTTTCAAATGGATAACATATATATTTTTATCCTAGATCACCCTCCCATGACATAAACAAATTTTATAATATTCTAGTTGTTTAATAGAAAATTTCAAGAGCTATTATTTTTGGGGAATTCCTTTGCTATCTATAATTCCTTCTCCACATATTATCTACAGATAAGCTTGTCAAATTATCTCTCACGTCTATTTTTTTATTTTCAAAGTTCATAATAGATTGAGACATGGAGAGAAAGAGAGAATCAAACATATTATCTTGGGATGTGATGGTGGTCTTAATGCCCTATTCATGCACTACACTTTTAACCACAAATTTGTCCACCCTCGATTGATGTTTAACCACCAATGAAAGCAATTACTCTAAGGTTCTATCTAATTCCTTGATATCATTATTTATTTTATAGTAAATCTCATATAAATTCTCTATAATGTCACCAATTGATCAACTCTTTTGATCAACTCTTTGATAACATATTATTTTTCATTGAGAATCTTGATTGGCCCTTAATCACAAAGAATTCTTATTCTCAAGATAATATAGTTTAAATTTTACTCATCAAACAAAAATAAATTATAATTGAAAAATATTAGTATGAAAGACCTCTAGGTTTCAAGGTTCTATATCTACACCTCATCAACATGTGAGAAAATATTCTAAAATATAAAGATTCCTTGGTTTTAATAAAGTTGATTGATTTTTCACTGATATGATAATAGATTGAAAAATACTTAGAGAAAATCATATGATAATTAGAATGGATGTAAAAGAAAAAAATGAAACACATTTGCATGTGGAGAAGGGTGTAGGAAAGCTAGAGAGAAAACCCATGTTTTAGTCACCATCAAGGCCACTATCTAGAATAGGATTACCTACAATATAGGAATATTATTGATATGGAGATCAATGAATTAGCTGTAGAAAATGGAAAATTATTAGAACCTAAAAAAAAACAAGTTTGATCCTATAAATGAAAATCCACTTGAGATAGACAATGTAAGCATAAAAATTAGAATAAAAAATGAGAAAATAAAATATTAAAAATTATTCTTATAATTAAATACAAATATCCAATAGAGCACTATGTGTATACACTTTTGATTTTGATACTTTTATGCCAGTTGTTTGTTTGGTTACCATTTACTCAAACCAAGATCGTTGATGTTTTTGAAATCAAGTATTTGATCTCGATTTATAGGATTTTTAAAAGATGAATGAGTGGCTAGGATTTGATCTTTAATCAAGATCTTATCCCATGAAAGGTGAAGTGGGTGAGAATAGGTGGAATTTGTTATTGGTTAATTAAATAATTTATTAGTGTAATGAATTTATTGACTTTTTCTCATAAAGAGATAACTAATTGAGTTTTATTTTTCAAATATTTTTTTTCTTTCATAATATTTGTTAACTATTTTGATCAATTATTTAACTAATTTGAAATTTATAATAATTTATTAAATTAATTATGGATAATTAATTATTTAAATTAAATTAAATAATAAATATTATTTAACCAATGAGTTTTAATAGAGTGGATTAAGATTTTTTTTTTGGATTAATGAATGTGACATGTTCTTTAAATGCATTGAGATATGGGTGGTGGAGTGAAAATTAGTGTTAGCAATATTTAGTGTCTACACATACTATATGAAATAAAATAGACAAAAAGAGGAGGCTTGACGACCACCAATAGTGTGATATAAATACAAGTAGAAGCATCAATATAAATAATTTTAAAAAAGGTTAAGAATTTGTGACCAACAACTAAAGCATATAACATTATAGTTATAAATAGCCAATGAATGTGGTTGTTGTTATGCCTTGCATAACCACCTCATTTTGTTTTTAGTCAAAATGGGTCACCCTTGTGTTTTTTTTGTCCTTGGTGTTCTTGTTTGGGTTTTAGGAGTTGTTCTTTTCCTCCTAAGTGTTTGTTTTCTTTATTTTTTGGGTTCGGATTTTGAGAAGGAACATGCACATGTTACTTTTTCAAAGGTTCAAGTCCCTGTTCATGTCTCGGTCCTACCCCCATCTTTTTCCTTGTGTCATTTCTTTGTTCTTTCGGGTTCGGATCATGTACTAGCACTCACACTTGTTTCTTTGAGAAGTATAAGTTTTTGTGCATGTCCCAACCCCACTTCTATGTTTTGTCTTATCTTTTTTTCTTTATGTTAGAGTCAGATTTTGGATCAAAACCATTACTTTGCACCCTTCTCAGGTGTTGGTTCCTAATTTTGGCCTGATCCCAACCCCCTCTTTTTCCTTATGCGTTTTACTCGTGTCGAAGTTAGGTTTCAAATGGGAACCAGAACCAAGAACTTCTCAAAGTTCTTATTCCTATTTCTAGCACAGTCCTGATGTTCAACTCCTTTCGTGTCTTTGTTCACTTCAGGATAAAACTTTAGACCATGATTTGAACTTTGAACCTTTTGAAAGTTCTAGTTTCTTCTTGAGTCCCAATCTCGGTTCCTGTTTCCTTTTTTCTTTCAGGATTAGACTTTAGATCATGACTTGTGCTTTTAACTTTTTGAAGTTCTAGGTTCATCTCATGATCCAATTCCATTTCTCATTTTGTTTTTTTTATTCATTAGGTTTTGGACTGCAGGTCGTCAACTGAACTTTGTACCTTTTGAAGGCTTAGTTTAGTTCTATTCCCTAATCCTAACTCCCACTTGCCTTCATTCCTATAGCCTCGTATTTATGACTCTGCTTGAATCCTGAGACCCAACCAACCCAAAATTAATGTCATAACCATTTGCATGCATGAACAGGTTTTTATCCCATCGCTTCTCAATTTTTGTCCATTCTACTTTGAATAGTTTGGTGAAGAGAACAAGAGTGATGTTGAGCTAGGGTTTGAGGAACTTGCTGTGATTTGACAACGTGATGTGAGAATTATTGGGTGTGTTTGAAGCTAGGTGTTCTTTCTTTCATTTCTTGTCCTTGTTTCTTTATTATTTCTTATGTTTTGGTTGCTCTTGTCTCGCATTTTTGTTCTCATTTTTCGTCTTTCTTTTCTTTTTCGGCTTTATTTCTTCTATCTACATTTTCTTTTGCACTATTTGGTGCATTTTCCTTCACTCTCGAATTCTTGTTGGGTTCATTATGCATTGTTTCATTTTCTTGCATTGTCATGTTGTGTTTTGGTCATAGGATTGTCCATCTCATTGTACCCTAGTTTCCTAGGGTTTTGCTCTAAGTTTAGGTCAAACTAGTTTGAATTTCAAAATTTGAAGTTTCGACCATTTAAAATCAAAATTTCTTGATCCCACACATAAATTGGTCCCGAAGGCACATTCTAAGATACTATCATATTTACTATTTCCTTTGTTATTTTCACCTTGGAATTCCCCGATTCCCACATGTATTTCAGGGTCAACAATCAAAGTGACACTTAGGTTTGTCCACTACTTGGTCTCTGTTCGCCCACTTGTTTGATCCCTACATTACTATCAACATCACGGGTTAGACTGATACCATGAGTTTGATTTAAATTGTTGACTAATTGTTATTCCAAGTCCCACTTTTGACCCCCTCCCCCTCCCACATTACCATAAGGATAAGAAGTTGTTTCAACACTGAATCATTAACACATCAATTGATAAATTGACCTGGAAACACCCTGATCCCAACTCCCAATATCTTATCGAGATTGGAACTCGGGGTTTACCCATTCCTAGTATGCATATTTAAGGCCTAGTTCATGATGGAGTCCCAACCCCAACTCCTAATATCCTATCGGGATCAAAACTTGGGAAGCTACTGGCACTTGTCCATTATGAATGGGTTTGGTTCCAAATGACAACCCAATCTCAACTTCCAATTCAACGTCGAGATCAAAAATTTGTAAGATCCCCTTCATTGATTCCATTAGCTAACTACCACTTCCTAGTCATGATCTGATCCCGACTCCCAACTACATTATGGGATTAGACCACAAATTGATACTCAACTTGTTTACCATCATATGTCTAAGTGTCTAGCCAAGCCTCAATCCTAATCCTGATTCCTGAACACTGTAGGGTCAGACTATGAAATTGAACTGAACTTCTTTGTAAACATAGGTCTGGTACCTAGTCATGACCCAATCCTGACTCCCAATAGAGTTTAGTTTATGCTTAAAATGACTAAGTTCTTGGTTTCGTTATGAACCTAAGGCCCGAAAATGATGAATTAACTTATTGAATTAGATTCTATCTTGAATTAATATGGATGTCATATGAATTCTCATGTATAAACTACTCCTCATATATCTTTCCTCTTTGCCTAATAACATAAAATTGTAGGATAACTAATAAATGTCTAACTCTGAAGGGTAAGTACCTACTAAGGAAGTGCCTATTGATAGAACATTTGAAGGAACATCAAAGAGAGCAATATTTAAGAGGTTAAAACTAGAATAAGTGCCTCTCACTGTGAAGTATAAATTCTAGGGGAGCCTAGTTCCATCTAATTTTGACTCTAAATTTATGAACATAACTAAAACATTGGTGGGACATATGGATTTGGAGTAGTTCCACATAGATACATTTTTAGAGGATGTTGCCCCAAGAGAAAGGAGAATTGTAGAGTCAGGGCTACCTTATGTAGCTAGTTTTCCTATTGTTGTATAGTGCCCTAAGTTTATTCTAACTATTGCACAAATTTACAATCCTACCTAGAGATAATGTATTGATGCTTAGGGTAATTTTATCATTGATTTAACCACAACCATGATCAGAAATGTTTTTGACCCTCCTCTTTACCCTGATATTAAGATTATGACTGAGGCCAAGTCACTTGAACTATGGGAAAGGCATGTGTAAGGAAATAAACAACTTATCAATAAACGATGGCTAAAGAAAGAAAAGATGCCAGTGAAGAAAGTGTCGCCTAATCCCAAGAGGCCAGAATTTTCTAAAGATATAGGGGATATTATCACATTTCTAGCTAGAGTGTTTGGAAAATCAAATTATCATTTCTTTGAACACTAGATGTTTCCTTTCATCCAATTGTTTCTAGATGGAAATCAATGCTTAGATTGGGGTCAAATCATATTAGATAATATTCATGACCAACTCCTCAAAGTAACATAGACTAAGACATTTTATATGTCTTCTTATGTCATGTACTATGTAGCAATGATTGGATGGTTTCCTGGATTGAACACTCAAGGGTCAATGGATGATGGCCCAGATCAAAAGAAGGTTTGGGAACATTATGACCAACTTGAGCTTAAGAAGTCAGAGAAGCACTTTAAGAGAGTCAATGATGCTTTTCTATATGTTGTTATAAACCAACTCATAGGTGACATGGGTTTCTGATTTTCATGAGAAGCTATCGAGTTCATTTGGGAATGGGGGTATTGGTTTATTCAATATCCCAAGACTACTTATTTTAGGTTATTTGGTTTTGATGGCCACCTTTTTAAGTTTCCCATATGTTGTGGTGATAGGTGGATTCTAATGGAGTTTCCTAGGCAAGCTGCAAAAGTAAATGTTATGTTTTCCTCACAACATAAGAATGTTGCTCATTCTTTTCCCTTGAAATTGGTATTTTATTCTTGTTCTTCTTCGGTAATGGCTAAGTCAGCAATAGAGGAATTTCAGGCTTTAAATTTGCAGCAACACACTTATAGGAAATTTTTTTATCCTAAGAGAAAAATATATGTGTTGTACCCTTCTCAGTTTCCTCAACATATTCCACTTCTTGAGGATTTTTGGGCCAACCTTCAAGATCGGTTTGAAGTAAGAAAAATGGGCTATGAGAGATTAACAATTCCCTGGATGAGGGATTTTGATGTTAAAACTGATATTCTTGAAGGCACTATAGATGATGGGATCACACTTGATCCTCATTATGATATGGAAAAAGTGGCCACAAAGAGTTTGGAGCCCATTGATTGGGAAAAAAAAAAGAAACTAAGATCAAGAAAGTGTCATGAGGAGTGGTGAATAGGAGCTTGAAATGGATTGAACTCTGTTTAAAACAACCAAGAGTTGGGGTGTCAAAGAAAATAGGTTCTAGCAGTGAACCCACTTCCTCCATAGAGACTAAACAATAAAAAAGGTTGAAGAAATGTGTTAAAACAATGGATGCAGCCATAGAAGAGCCTCCTCAAATAGAAGAAGATGTTTCTTTATAGCAGATTGATGATGCTTTGCATAAAGCAAAGATTACTTATGAGGAAGTAGCTGCTAGGGTTATTTCAGGTTTTGCTACCACACCCTTAGCTATTGTACACCTTGGTGAAGAGATTTCTAGAGAAGGACATGTTGTTCCTTAGAGGAAAATGCTCCTACCATTCCATCAATTTTTGAAACTATAGTTGTTGAAAAGGAAAGACCTTCTGTAGTTGATATAGTAGATATTGCTTCAAATTTTGAAAGAACTCCACTATAGGAAGGAGAAGGACTTGAATTGGAAGAAATTCGAAGGAAAGTTGAAGAGGAACCAGGAGAAGAGGAAACCGGGTTTGAAGTTGGTAGTCTGCATAGTGCGGAAGTGAAGCTAAATGATATATTGATTGACGAAGAAAAGGAAGAACTAATGGAAAGTGCCCAAAAGTTAGCTACTGAAAAGACTGCCCAAGAAGAAGAACATAGGATGAAAACTAAAGAACTAGCTAGGGAAAAGGAAGCAGCTGAAGCACTAAAGAAACTAGAAGAAGAAGCTCTCAAATGAGAATTGAAGGTTGCCAATAAAAGGTAGCAGAGGAAGAGCTTAAAGCTAAAGAATTACAACATTAGAGGATGAGGGATGAAGAGGAGGTTGCTAAACAAGAGGAATAAATAAAAACGATAGAAGAAATAAGAGCTGAGAATGAGAGAAGGGAACAAGAATGGTTATAGAAGGAGAAAGAGGATCTAAAAAAGGATAATTTTTAGAAAACCATTGGAAAATTTTCTTCTACACCTCCATCCTCGACACCTCCTAATGTACAACAAGTAGCCACTCAGCCAATTGCACCCACTTGGCTAAAATTAAATTTAGAAAATAGGCAACAAGTACAATCCCATCCAATATCATGGGATGAGATGAGAGAAAAAATTGATAAGGTAAAGACAAGGAAAAGGCCTCATGTTGTACATTCAATCAAGTTGACCAATGAAGGAGATATGGTAGTAGAAATTGCTTCCGCAATTGCTGAGAAAGATGATAGAGAATTGTAGCCCGAAAATCATCAGATAAGTACTATTAATCTAGGAAAGCATACCAAAAATTAGAAAAAAAAATTTGATAGATATTGTTGCCACCACCACCAAGTCAAGATTAATTAAAGATAAGTAGGCCAAGGATGAGCTTAAGGTAGAAGTGTGAAAAATGAAGATTTTTTTGGAGTTAATTTCATCTACTCCTGAACATCCTACACCATCAGAGGTCCCTATTTTGATGAGCAGGAAAGAAGTGGATGGTCTAAATAAAATGAAGAAGGCCACATGGTTTGATAACTAGTTTAATACTTTGAAATCTAACATGGATGAGAATTTGGATGAAGGGTTTAAAAATAATGGCAGGGTCCTTAAATTGGTCAAAACCATTGAAGAATATATAAAAGAATGGTGGGAAGAAGAAGAGAAGCTCATGCAATATTTAGGCAAATTGAGGGTGTTGGATAAAATTTCTTGTGAATAATTTGTCTAGTCACAAAATTTGGGGGATGAATGCCTTGATTTTATTTCAAAGTCTATTAACGTGTTTGTTTTCAAAACATAGAATCTTCTTGAACAAATAATATCCATGCTTAAAAGCATTCATGAGATATGGGAAAAAGCAAGCATTTTTTAAGATATGATTTCAAAGCTTATTGATAAAACTTTACCTCCAGATCATAAACTTGAAACACTAGGAGATATAAAAGATTCTTGGGAGGAAAGGCTTGATAGGATAATGAAATAAGGAGATACTACTGAGTTGACACTCATGGATAGGCTGTTAGATATCAAATATGACATGCAGTGGGAAGTCAAAGACATTGCTCAGTTGAGAGAAATTATTGTTGGAATAGAGAGGAAATTTGAAGAATCAAAATTTAAAGTTGATTGGATCGATGGGCCTAATGATGATACCTTGAAAAAGGTTTTCTCTAATTATGATGAGTATCATGGGGAATTTTATGAGGGTGACAAGTGAAGAGATTGTTTTAGTTATCTTTTTGACAGTGGTACTTTTAGGGCAGTTTTGAGCAAGTGGATGACTATGGGTCAGGATTGGCAGGTCAAGAGTAACACATGGTGATCAACAAAGGATTAAGTTGAGTTTAGATTTTGATTGAAGAAACAGGTGGCACACATTTTCATCTCCAACAATTTATGTAGAGACAAACACCTAGAGTTAACTAGGCGTCCCTGAAATTGTGGATTTGGGCCCTAGATTATGGATCTTAATTTTTGATAGGAGGAATTGATGCTAAATTTGTCTATATGTAAAAATTCTCTCCTCATTGTAAAGGTCGGCTAATTGAAGTTAGATTAGCTACTTGAATGAGAGATTAGATATAGTTTATTTTTTTATAGCTTTTATGCAAAGATACTCAGAAACACTTTTTACAGTTTTAATGCAAGTAGTTTTATTTTCATAAGTTTGTCAGTTTAATGATAATTTTAATGAACAATGGTCATTCGTATGCTAGTGATCTTTGTTGTGCATAAATGTCTCTTATTTGATGAAAATCAATAGAAAATTCCAAATTTGAAATCATTTCATTGAATTATCTATGGATGATGTTTCTCTATATTTATTGATCTATTAATTTTGGTAATGAGCTTGTGATATTTTGTTATTTGAAGAGAAGGTTTAAAAAAAAGTAATGAAGAATGGTTGTATGCTTTAAATTTGCACTGCGAATGAATGTAATGGTATGGATTATTTTGAATATTGTGTTATTCTATGGTTTTAGTTAGTTAAGAAAATGCTCATTATAAAGTTTACAGTTTTGAATTAAAAGAAATTTGTGTTCATATGCTATTGTCTTGAGCCCTATCCTATCTTTTTTTGTTTATTTAGACCCCCCCAAATATTAGATTAGTTTGTACTATTCAATTTGTATTCTTTACCAACAAGCCCCTTGAACATTACATTTGTGTAGGCCACTGAATGATGACAACATAGTTGAGAAGCAACTACAGAGACCTTGGAAGATAGATGGTTTTATATTATTTATATTTTTTAGGAGAAATGGAGTAGCAATATTCTATTTCAATGTTGTTATGTTACATTGACCATCAACAAAATTGGCACTAGAAGGAGGGCCCAAAAGAAAAACTAGAGCGAATCGGGTCCTTTTCACCTAATAGGTTTGAAAGAGTTCTTAGATCTGCTACAAATCTAGAATCATTAGTTGAACTCCAAACCCCTGTCAAACCCAGAGCACATAGGGTTTTGATCCTACAACTATTAACACCACTACACACTCCACCTGGATTTCCATTAATCCCACAACTGGCACAACCAAATCCACTGCCACCCATGGCATTCTTTGCCAATAATCCTTTGCCACTAGGAACTATTCTTGGTGGCATACATGAAATGCCTAAAAATATGGAGAAATTCTACCACAGGTATGCTCATGGAGAGTCACGAAGTACTAAAGATCACATACATTCAAAGATGCCTATACTTAGGCTCAAATTGAACATCATGTTGTTGCATGTAGACCATTCCCCTACTCGTTAGGGGATATGGCCTAGAATTGGTATATGAACCTACTTACCGGATCCATCCTGAGTTGGAAAATTTTGGAAGACACTTTTATTAACCAATTCTGAGTCTATGTCGACTCTACTATCTTATACCACCAATTTTCTATAAACAATAAGGAACCACATGAATTGTTGCCTCCGTTTAATACATGATTCTAGAGGATGTACAAGTGCTTACAAGATTTGTACTTGGTGGCTGAGAATATCGCCATCTAAGAATACTTAAAGGCCATAGACTTGCTAATCAACTTATTTCTGCAAAGAACCTACCTTTCACCAGATATTGATTCCCTATCTAAGGTGTATCACCTAGCCATTAAATTGCAGTAGCACATAAGTTCACAAGCAGGGAGTTTAGGTAGGGTTTTTTGTTCTTTAGGATATAAAATGCCTAATCCAACTCCTCTATTCAATAAATTCCTAGGGATGTCCCACTCTACATATAGACCTTCGACTGAGTTAAAAACTCCACCCCAACTACCATTCTTTAATAGTGACACTATAGATTCTCCCCAACAAACTCAAAATTCTCATACTCATGTTGGAGGATCTAACCCCATGACACATTTTTCTACTATAGCTACTTCAGAAAGTGAGCATACAACTCATTTAAAAATAGAGTTAAAAAATTTGAAGAAAACATTATCTCAGGTGACCAATGAGATGGAACAACTCAATTATAACCCCCTCAAAATCAAAATTAGAACCAAAATTACCAGAATCAGGGAGACTATTCCAACTAGGGTAATTATTCTAACTATAATGCCAATCAAATCAAATGAATTTTCAAACTTAGAACTCCCCCAACCAAAACTATCAAAACCAAAATAGGGGATAGAACCAGAGATCTAATAATAATAGGTAGTGGAACACTAGACCAAACAATGGGGGAGTTCCCCACAATTATCAAGATAATGATGATAAGCCACACACTGCAAACTCACAGATTTGAATTTCATGACTATCTAGTGTAGGTTGCATGACACTACAACACATTTTGAAGTTAACTACCCAGAGATGGAAAAAATGGTTAAGATTGCACAATTTGATGCCCCACTGCAAGGTACTCCCAATAAAAGTGGTGTATCCATGGATATAGCCATGGCCTATGAGGTCTATGAAGAGGGATCTCCTTTCCCTAAGAAAGAGGCAAATGAACCAGAAGAGGATGTATATGACACTCAGGCCTTCCAAACCAAAGGAGGTGATTTTCTGAGAAATTAGAGTAAGGGGACATTCACCACATTTACCCCTCCTAACACCATGGTTCCCACTAACTAGAATGCTGACAACAACCTACCTCCACTAGAAGGCCCACCTGAATTTCAAAACAAAGGTAACTCAACTTTTGTTCCTAAATATCAGATGAATAATGACATGGAATTTTATTTCATTTCAAAAATGTAGAAATAAAAGGCCTCTCTTTCATTTTTTGACATCTTGAAGTGGTGTCCTACCCAACGTGACATCATGTTGAGAGATTTGGAAGAGGAAAATCATTCGAAAGGAAAGAATAAAGTGACTCCAACTATTGACATGAATGTGGTCCTATACAAAGGTAAGATAGGGACTCCCCCATTCCTTTTAAACCTGAAAATCTTTAGAAAGAATCTACACAATTGCCTCTTGGATTTCAGAGCCTCAAGTAATGTTATTCCTTTCTCTATTTGCAAAAAATTGGGTTTAAATCTCATTTAGACTCATAAGAAATTAATACAGTTAGACAAAACTAAGGTTAATATGGTAGGGGAACTAAAAAACATACATTTGTAGATTGGATCAAACCCACGAATCTAGACTTCTAATTATATTCAGGTAGCTAATATCCCAGAGACATATGACATGCTCTTAAGTTGGGACATGATGAAAAGCATTGGAGGTTATCTATCCTTTGATTTCTCACACATGTGACTGCCATGGAAAGGGGTAGCAACCCATATTAGGATCGAAAGTGAGCCACGTCTGAAACATATGATCATGGAGTATGACTATCCTAATGAAGTAGCCTACTTTGAAACAGAGATAAGAGTGCATAGGAGGGAAGAAATCATGGCCATTTCAATGTTTAATATTGATATCCTAAAACCTTTAGAGCACAGTGACCCTATGATCACTATCAACGAGCAAGTTTTAATCAGGAAATTGCAACAAGATAGGTTGGTTTTGGGAGAGGAGGTTGATTTATGGATTTTGTTACTCCCAAACTGCTGCAGGGTCCATTACCAAAGTAATTCTAAGCTGACATGTCAACCTTGTGTAGACATTTTGAACCATTTTTGTTAGTCAGGAGAGACCTATGAACACTATCCTAAAACATCTTTGAATCAATTTCCATTTGAGGCTAGAGACACTACTATTTTGACACAAACCATTAGTACCCATGAAGAATCCTTTCCCCAAACTGGACAAACTCAGGTCCTATTTTTTGATCTAGGAGATAAGGTTCAAAAATTGTTTGACACACCTACCCCTACTAACCTTCCAATTCCCAAGGGGTTGCTAAAAACAATAGCTAACTATAAAACCATTGATTAAGATCAGATGTAGGAAGTAGAGTCTGCACATGTTCTAAATTTGAGTAAAATTTTTGATGATTGTCATTCATAGTAGTCCCTAGATTTGGACATTTTGAACTAGTCCAAGCCGCCACATATTTCTTGCTAGAAATCACCTGTAGCTCACTCTAAGAAAGAAATTCTAGCCTAGTATCAACTATGGATCCCAAATTTGATGGTTCCAAGTCCAAAACAGGGAGTTAATGTCCCCTATCATATAGAGGAATCGTCCAAAGATCTGAGTAAACCTTGATTTATTAGGTTCTTCTGATTCATCCTCACTTTGAATGATTTCAAGGACCTTTAATAACCAAAGCCATAGATTTGAGAATAAGGAATACATTTTTGACAAGTGGAGGAATTTCATACTAGCTATCTAGCCATAAAGTTATATCCCAACAACCAAAAGTGAGTTTTTAGGGAATTTCGATATGAACTCATAATGAGCTTGATAAAAATGATGTCTATGGATTCTCATACTCCATGAATTTTCTCTCATAGAATGCTTGAAGTTTGAAAATTTTCATAAAGAATTATATTGAACAACATAGGCAATGAATATTTACAAACTTGGACATTATTTGTTTGAAAGAGGTTAAAATTTTAGGCTTTTACTTTCTATAGTTTGTCATGTCATATGGCTAATTAGCCACTTTTTGTTTAGCAACCAATAGACAAGATATGGTGGATTTTCTACATTTATTTCTTGAAAATGGTGGCCACAAGTGGAGGAAGGATGTGATCCCACCAATAGGGATTTATGGGCCCTCTTCAATGTTAATAACCACACCTTCAATTTCATATTAGAGATTGCAATGTATAATTCTTGAGAGATTGCAATGTATCTTAATTTATTAATCATATTAGAGAAGTCCAACAACTATTAACCAAGATAGCTCTCGTTCTTCAAGGTTCTTCTACCATTATTATGTAAAGTGCAAAGATTTTCTAGATTAAAAAAATAATTAAAAATATTACATAGTTTCAATCTAGAAATCTTTGCACAAGTTATTAATCATGGAGTATGGAAAATTATGGCTATTCAATTATTATTAGGTTTCAAATCCTAAGAGCTCTCAAATAAGATAATGTTCTTCAATAGTGCATTAATATGGTTCCTTACTAGACATCTAAATCCCAATAGGCATTGTTCAAACTTCTCACTCAAGATGACCTTCATGATGTAGTGTTCACCATGGATAATAATAAAGTTATAGGTTATGGATTTTCTTATGAGTTTCATAGCACCTTATGACATATATGGTTTCCCTTGATCAATTTTAAATTTTATTGAAATATTATCTTTCAAACTCAATAGGTAATATTATCAATCCAAGTAATATCAAGTTCATACCTAAATATTAATATCTAAAATATATCTATAAATGTAGGCCAATCAACTTGCATAATATCTACTAAAATATCATTTTGAAGGCCCTTATCTCAAGATATCACATTTTCTTCCTCTCTTTATTTGACTTGAGTGGATTGGATTCATCAAATACGTATATTCTTGAAAATACCATTATTTTGTGAGAAGGAATATAATAGGATATGATTTCTTAATAGAAAGTCATTTTTATCAAGATTAATTTTACAAAACCATAGAACCACATTAAATGGCTATTTATAACTATAATGTTGTAGGCTTTAGGTTTTGGTCTCAAATTCCTAAGCTTTTTTAAATGATTTATGTGGATGCTTCTACTTGTATTTCTATCACACTATTGGTGGTCATCAAGCCTCCTCTTTTTAGCTATTTCATTTCATATAGTATGTAGACACTAAAATATTTCCAACACTCATTTTGATACCACCAACCTTATCTCAATTCATAAAGAACATTTCACATTAATTAATCCAAAAAATAATTCTTAATCGACTCTATTAAAATTTGTTGATTAAACAATATTTATTATTTAATTTCATTTAAATAATTCATTATCCATATTAATTTGATAAATAATTATAAATTAAATTAGTTAACTCATCAATCAAAACAATTAACAAATATTTAGAAAGAAATTTAGTTGATAAATCAAACACAATTAGTTAACTCTTTGTATGAAAAAATAAATAAGTTTATTAAATTAATAAATGAGTCAATTAATTAATAATAGCTTCCATGTATCCTTACCAACTCCACCTTTAATGGGATAATCTCTTGTTTTAAGATCAAATCCTAGCCACTAATTCATCTTTGAAAATCCTAAAATTGAGATCAAATACTTCATTTCAAAAACATCATGATCTTGGTTTAAGTAAATGTTAACCAAACAAACAACCAACATAGAGTATCAAAATTAAAATCATATCCACATAGTTTTTGATTAAGGGTAAAACAAGTTTTGATGGAGACTCAAAACCCAGTATAGATAGGTTTTACAAGGACCTAAAACCCAAGAAAAGAGAGAGCTACCTAATATAAAAGAGACAGACCATTAGAAGCCTAAACAACAACAACCATAAAGAGAGAAACATGACTACATGAGCTACACAAAATAGGTTTTGAAGGGGCCTTAAACCCTTTTACAAATTCATTTTGGCAAGGACCTTAAACCCTTAAATACACTTAAGTACCACCTGAATCAACAAGGCGTCAGAAAACCAACTGCTTAGAACATCCAAATCTGAGCCCAAGAATATAAAAATGCTCAAGGAAGACACCACTAAGCCAAGAGAGACAAACCTCTTAATGGTGTAGAGCACCATCAAACCCCACATAGTATAAATATGCAAAGCATCAACTTTTGTGCAACACCAATCCATGCATAAAGAATTAGCTTCCCTGCAACACCATTCCACTCGATCAACCAACCCAACCTCCATATTTAAAGGAGAGGACTCCACTCTATAGGATATGATGAAGAGAAACCCCTTACCACCAAAGCTATATCTCTCCAACCCATACAAGGTCCACCTCAATAGGAACCATAAAAAGAGAGGATATCTTCCCACCAACCCAATAGCATCCATCTCTACCTCAATAGAAGATGGTTCTAGCTAAAGAGGAACAATATACCCCTCAATAGGAGACACCAACTAAGAATCCCAACGAAAAATAACTTCAAAGGAAAGGGATAACCCAACACCCCTTAGAATTACAAGCTTCAGGTACTGTCAAGGAGAAGCTGAAATCACAACAACCAACTCACAAAAGTGGGTGCAAAGAAAAAAAATAAGCATAGCCTAGCCACTAGTAAGCCAGTACCAATCAGAACATAGAACATAAACTGGAAAACGCAGAAAGCCTTCTACCAATAAACAATATTTCCCCCTTTATTCCTCATAAGCTTCATAACCACAAAGGAGGCCACAACTTCCAAAAACCATAGAGAAAAATGGATTAAAAAAAAGAAGGAAATAACCCACTCAAACACCAACAACAATAGACAACCCTCTGCAAGAAGCACATGCTAAATCCCTTCAAATCAAAAGAATCCTCCATACAAGTAAAGGGAATGAAACAACTTCATTAGAGAGAAAAGAGAACAATAACTTCAAATGGTTATAAAACTTCTCTCTAATAGAAAAAACCATGGATGAGTCCCTTAATCAGAAAATAAACTGTGAAGGGAATAAAACAAACCCCAACAAGGGCCACGATTTAACAAACACCTTTCCTCTGAGAGTACAAAAATCCTAGCACAAAACCATTGGGAAGCAATCCTCGAAAACAAAGAGGTAACCCCAAGAAAATCTCCCAGTTGTAACCCCAAGAAAGTCTCCCAGCCCATGCAGAAGACCCATAAAACAAACCACCAACTTGTCAAGAGAACCATCCAACATCAAAATCTAGATTGGTGAACGAATCAGACATGTGCCAGTAGAAAACCAAGCATTCATGAACAAAAATAATAAATAACAAGCCCACATAATAATGTAACCCTCAGAACACCAAGGAAACCACATCAAACCCACTAAAAAATAGGCCCAAAGCCACAAAATCCCTCCAAAGCCAGGGGAAAGCAATAGGGAAACACCCAAGAAGTAGATCTAGAATAGGGAAGAGAATGGAGACACTACCTACACACTCCCCATACACTCCCCACACAAGCACCTCCAAAAAAGAAAGGGACAAGACACAAACCCCCAAATATCAACTACAATTTCAGAGATAGAAACACCAAGAACAACGATAGCAGATAACTAACAGGAACTTTTGCTCAAAAACTCACCTCTCCCTCTTGCCTCTATCCTCAAGAAAGAATTTGAAAGATGAATAGAAGAAAGGACAACTTCCAAGGAGTCCTCCATACTCACAAGAGTAGCTGTAAAACCCCGTCTCGCAACCTAGAGGACGATGCAATACTGTGGAAGCACAACTAATTTTTTTTTCTTAAAAGTCAAAACAAGAAGAGTAAAGTATCCTACTCTAACCACATACATCCTCTAGGCTACGTAACATGTCTACATGTGAACATCATTACTTATAAATTTTAACCAACCATAGCATATGAATATTAAACTCAAGATACAACTTACAACAAAACATTAAACCATTTCAAGATAAATCTAACACATAGAAATGTATTAAACATATTTCCACATATACAACACCATTAAATCCAATAATGAATAGATTATAAATATTATTACAATTACATCACAAAGGTTCCCCTCGATACAACTGAGGTATTACAATTATACATATAGATCCACAGTTACAATGAAGAAAGAGAAGAACAACTCTAGAGAACCACACGAGCTCCTCGAACAAGAAGATCTCGCCATCATGAACAGGAAGAGAAACTCAACAGTGTAAGATGCACGCCACCCAACCATCTGGTATCCGTAGGCCTAGCCCCCATGCTAGGAGATAGTAATAGGTAACCAAGACAACCCTACTACCTCTAGACATAGGTAAATTACAAGACCACATTGTACTAGTAAATACAAAATAACATTGTACCAGTAAACACAAAACATAAGGTTACATTGCTTCCAGAACCACAAAATCAATACATCCACTGAACAATACAAATCGACTATTGTCATAGGAGGAGTGTCATCACAAAGGTTGCATTGGTTATCCAAAGGAGATATTCCTAGGTCTCGGCCCCCCTCTAGGGTTATCCTGGTAACCTCTCACGATTCCGGCCCCACATGCACACCAATGCAAAATTAGTTATCTTTCGAGAAGACAAGATAATGATCTAGCCATTCTAGGCCTTCCCGACTCATCTCAAGTCTCATACTAGCCCTTGAGCTAATGAGCGAGGTTAAATTATCTGATCAAATGTATTAAGCTACTCTATCCCTAATAAAGGTTAATTAATTTTCATTGATTAAACTGACTTTCACATGAGTTATCCTAGGACCCCTTTGTGTCCTGGCCCTTGTTGAAAGCCACTCCCATATTGACAACACAATAACATATTCCACAACCCAAGGGTAGACAATGCACAAAATACGATAACAAATATCAACCATTCTGCAAAGAACAACACATCCCGTTTGTAGTAACCATGCTCAAATCAAATCACACAGCCCGTTCATGGAATCGGGTGTTCAAACTAATTCACACATCCCTACGGATGTGAAATACTAAAACCCAAAAACACGTGCACTACCCAAGGAAATCTCAAAAAGGGTGAACAAAAGATACAATAACCCTTTCACAATTTTACAATATCTGGAAGACTTATAATTTTATCAACAACAAATATCCTCAATTCCCAGTACATAATTACAGAAGAATACACAATTGCAATAAGTCACTCAAGTAATTAAATAAAGAACCATTAGGATTTTCCAAATCCAATAAATCAACAACGAACCAAACCAATTGTTTAACTTTCACTTTGACAATTACTCATAGTATTCAACTCAAATTGTCCACAAATGTGAATAGAAAATAACACAACTTAAAATAATTCAGCCACTTAAATAATCTAATATTTGAATTTCTTAAATCCAAATTGAATCAATATCTCATCACATGCAATTATTCAAAGTAAACATAGTTTTATTTGCAATAATAAGGAAATAAAATAAAACTATTTACTTAACTTCATTTCCACAGTTTTATATAATAATAACAAACCCAATTTCTCTATTACAATCATTGCATTATAAAATCTTCTACTTGTACATTAAATTTTTTAATAACACAATATCCATTTAAATATAAATCAACTTTCTCTCTTAAGTCAGTTTATTTTAATATTTACTAATGCATGCATTTGCATGCTTTTATTAAAATATATATATACTTCTGTTTACAAACCATTAGGAAATTAAAGCTAGTTGTTAACTTAAATTTCACAATAAATAAAAATAGAAATTTTAATCCTTTCAATAAAATCAATTTATTATAAAACACTTACTTGTGCATTGCATGCATTAATTAACAACATAATATTTATTTAAATAAATATATTTTTTAAATATATATATATATATTTTCTAATTACATAATCCAATTTTTTTTTCTAATATATATTTTTTAAATAAATATATATATATATATATATACATTTTTCAAACAATATTAAATATAAAACCAATTTGTTGCGACTTTAATAACTTTCAATTTCAGATCTGGGTTTCTCTAAATTTTTTACTAAAGTGCACCACCAAGTCATTTAAAACATGTTAAAAATTCAACCATACCCAGTTCGTAAATATTTAGTTATGATTAATTTAGTAACCCTCTCTCTCTCTCTGCTATTTTGATTTACAAATTACCAGAGGTTTCCAATTTTCACAAATCTGTCAGAAGATTTCATTTTCAATCCTACAAAGGTTTTCTAATTCCTCTATTGTTTTCTTTTGATTTTTCTATTTTGTTAAAATTCATTCCTTACATGGATCTAAATCTTTCATGGTAATTTACCTTTTTTCTATAGAAGAATAAATTATATTTTCACAGGAAGAGGTTTCTAAGTTTTTATTTAAATTCAATGGAGATTCAATAATTCCACTATAATTGCATTTGTATAAATCTATTTCAAATACTCATTTTAAATAGAGGATCTAAATATGTTTTTCTCATGGAAATATTTTAAAAACAAAAGCTTCTACAATAATGAAAACCTCTTCTAATCTTTTCCAATTTGCATTACAATAACTAAATAACTTTTTTTAGATTAAAATTCACAAAAACGATCAAGGAACCTGTTCCAGAAGAATTGTTGCCTCGAGTTTCTCTGTAGTTTCAATTTTCCAAAGTAGACAAAGCTTCCTCCAGTGCAATTGTCTCTTTTCCCCCAAAACACAATAGTACACAGCCAAGAATTCTATAGCCATAATTCTAAAACAAATTTCTTAAAGAGATCCAAAATTTCCTCCCCAATTTTCAACAACACACACACAAAAACTCTTGTGAAACAACTTCCTTTACTTTTCCCCAAATATCTCTCTGAGAATGAATTTTCCAACCATTAGATAACAAATTTCTAACTCAGAGTTATCCCAACAAAATATATTTTCCCTCAACAACCAAAGATATTTTCCAACCACATGCATTTAAATAAAATAAAACAATTTACTAATTGCAACCAATTTAAATACTCTTATTTATTTAATTCTCAATAATTAAATAATTAAAATTACTTAATAACATAACTAAATTAAATTTATTTATTTATTTATTCTAAAGTTTTCACATCAATAATACCATAAATTAAATACTTAATCAAACACACATTTTAATCTACAAAATTAAACTTGCACAATAATAAAATACCCAAAACAACAATGATAAGGCTAAGACAAAAATTCAAACTGACGACACACTGTACTAGGGTAAAGGTATGACTAGGTAACCCATTACTATCTCTCAATATTATTGTTGAGTAGTGGACACGCTCAGACCTGTAAAATCAGGTGAAGCTAATGTCTTGTACCTGCAATCCTACAAACAAGCAAATGTTGTATATGTATATACATATAGTAATTCATACACACCATGAAGAGAGAATCATGGAAATCACAGGGCACTCGCAAGCGAGTGATGCAATATCGTTCTCTTCACCAATACAATGCCACATCAACTGATGAGATAAAATATCAATTAAACAATAAATAATCATACATCAATATTAACTTAAATAACAACTAATATGCTAATATGAAAGCATGTTATAAACAAATAATCAGTCACAACATCAATTCATCAAAATATCACCATGTCCAAATAACATTCAACAGTGACATAAAATTTATCAAACAGTAATATAAAGTTAAGATAAACCACCTCATAAAGTCTAGATGAAATCTAAGAAGTTGTCTAGACAAGAAAAACAGAGGGCTGTTACAGTAGAAACATCAAACCAAGCACTAAGCACACTCCACACAAGGAGTGGTGACATCAAATAAAGCACCAAGCTCACCCTGCTCAACATGAAATTGTGATAGCATAGGGGGAAGCTTCAAATCCATCACAAAACTCCCATCAACATCGCCATTCTCACCTGCATTGCTAGAATCATCCTCAGAAATCAAAACTCCACCTTTGTGCCCTTTCCTTCCTCTTGACCTCTCCATCAAATGATAATAACAAGAACATCCACATAGTTATCTACTATAGGTTTGCATGGAATTATAATATTTTAAAAAATATTATTAATGCCTTATTTTTATTCTAATTCACATTCTTACATTTGGTATGCCTAGTGAGAGTATATCTTGAGCTTTTTAATTTATAGGATCAAAATTGTGATTATTTTTGTAGGTTCTGATAATTTTTTTTTGTTAAGCTAGTCAATAGAGCTATCCAATACTACGTCTAGACCATTCATCTCTATATCAAGTATATTCCTATATTATAGGTATTCCTATTCTAGATAGTGGCCTTGTTGGTGACTGAAAATGGATTTTTCTCTCTATATTTCCTACACCTATTGGAAATAGGTGTTGTCATTGATGTCAACCTATTATGGGCTATCATTGATGTCAAATGTGTATGATGAAGTTTTTCTATATTCTGGAGATAGTGCAAGTGTGGAGATATGCTAAAAAATACAGTTAGATATATGAATGGTGATCTAACTAGTGTCTACGAGTGATGCAGTGGTTGGTACACTTGTTCCAATATGTTCCCTACATTTCTACAATAATATCATCTTGATTGGTGTACCACACATTGAGATAAGTTGTTGAAGACTAGCAAATATATTAACAATGTATTCATTATAATAGAGTCATAAATTTTTCATCTTAATCCTTCCACAAAGTAAGTTCTTATCTTGCAATTCAAGAGATAAGTTGGTTGTGTTGTGAAGGTATCATATCCAAGAAATAAAGTCTTTACACCTTCCACAAAAAGAGTTAGAGCTAACAGTGTTCCAATATGTGCAATATAATGTTAAAATCTTGTTGGAATCCAAATTCCTTGGATGAGATAGATGTGACCATGAAGACTTGGTAATATGTTCAAAAAGGTGTATGAGTTATTCCTTGCAAGTCTTGGGTGTTTTGGTGGTTCATAAGATTAGTTTTCAAATAATAGTTTGCTATAGCTTGACCAGAATGATTTATTCCTATACTTTCATTGGGTTTCTCCTCAAGTGCTAGCACATTATGCTCAAACATTTCAGGAAAAAGGTTGAATGAGTATTGTGCATAGTCTACAACACCTACATCAAGGTCCACAATTATTTTTGTACCTCACTGTCTATGTGAAGATAAATAGTAATAGTGTTGATAGTATTTATACTTTTTGAGTTGAAAAGCCTTGTTTCATTCTCAATGGTTGATCTTGATTAGTTAATCCTATTTTGGAGAATATGTTTAGATGTGTTTAGATGCCGCAATACTGTGCGTAATTTTGCATTTGTTTCTCTTGTAAACATTATATATAATTAGATCTAACCAATGAGATTTAAAGGGTTACTTCTAAAGGTCATCATGGAATTTACGAATGTGATTATTGATAGTGATGTGAGATAGAGAAGAATGAAATAGATGAAGTGTTTGAAATAAGTGTAATGAGAAAATTGTGTGAAACAGTGACTGCAACTTCAACATGCATTAGATGCTTGTTCAAAGCAGTTTATGATCAATTTTCTCATTCTAATTTTCATATATCTTGCTCTAAGGTTGTATACCTTAGTTTTCAAGTCCTTTGGTAGTGAGCCTTAATGATTTTAATTCTTTTTATTAGTGAGCTACATATATTATGAGTTAATCCTCACTGCGGTTTTTCCCTCATTGGGTTTTCCATGTATAAATATTGGTGTCTTCATGTGATGCATGCATTCTTTTCTGTTCTTTCCAACTATGTGATGAGTTGTTAATCTACAAATGGAAATGGTTAAGTTATAATATATGTTGATTCACCCCCTTTTTAGCACATCATCGTGTTCAACAATTGGTATCAGAGCCAAGTGCCTTGAGAATCCTAGCAAATAAGGTTAATCCCACTCTTGAATACATGAGGTCTACTGCCGAAATCAATAATATGTTTATTCCAAAACTAGATCTAGAATCATTAGAACCTGAATATTGGGATATCAATCTTGAAGACTATGCAGTAGATTTTAAGGATAACTCTGGTCTACTCTTGAAGATCTAAATGAAGCAAGGTAGTAAAATTTTAAATATGAGTGCATGCTAGAAAATCAAAAGAGAAAATAGATAAATTGAAAGAAAAAGCTAAAGAATCAAAAGAAGAAATTAACAAACTGAAAGCTCAAACAAAAGGAGGCAATGGATGTGAAATGAAAGCCAAAGAAGTTAAAGACATGATCTCAAATTTAAAAGTAAAAGTTGAAGAAGGCAAGAGCATTGAGGATTGCATGAGTATCAAGCTCAATGACAAGACTACTAAATGCTTAAATCTCGAGGAAGAAATTATATCCCTAAGAAAAGTACTTGAAAAATATAAAGAAACAATTGAAAAAAGTCTAAAATTGAGAGGAGGCTCTAAAATTCTTGATGAGTCAATTAACTCTCAAAATTCCTCAAAAGAGAAATCTAGACTATGCTTTGAAAATGGGAAAAGTCCCTTGATCAATACATCTACAAATTTGTATGACAATTTCAAAGGAAAAGGAAAATTTGAAATAAGGAAGCAGAAAGAGTGCACAAAAAGTGTTAAGGAAACATCCTCCAAAGATGCAATGGTAAATCATGACAACAAGAAAGAAGGTGGATTCATTCCTATTTGGAGCAAAAAGAAGAGCTATAGAAAGCCTACTCCCAAAAAACTCCTCCTACTTGGTTTAATGGTAAATTTTATGCTTTTAATAAGTTTGGTTACAAGGAAGTTGAATGGAGAAGAAAAATGGGTCAAAACTCCTTTAGGCCTTCTAGGTAAAATTCTATGAACATTCAATCATTTCATGCTTAGTGCTATGATTGCAAAAAATTTGGCCACAAGGATAATGAATGCAAAAGTAAAGCGATAAGGAATAATTCTATGACCTCTCAATCCTTCTATGGCTACTAGTACTAAACATGCACCAAGTTTGGTCATAAGGCTGTTGATTGTAAATCTAATATGAGAAGAAGCAATTTTGCTTCACAAGCTAGTACTATCTACTACAATTGCAATAAACTAGGACATATTGAGCTATATTTTGCAAGGGAATGGATGTAAGATCTTTTTCTCCCCAAAAGAAGTTTTCCATTTTTTGAAAAAAGAAGATGCATGCAATGTTTTGGAAAAGAATGAAAATGAAATGAAGAATGATTATGTAACTCAACATGGTGTAGATGAGTCCTTCAATAACTAAGGATAAATAGTATTGATTTAGGGGGAGTTGGAAGTGCAGATTCTATCAAACCCCTAAAATGTATAAGATTATGAAATATGTAGCATAATGGTAAATAGAAATATCAATTTGATTGGTCATCCTTCTAGAGAAAATACACCCTCTACAAAAGATAGTTGAAGGATCATTGATCTCTATAATATCTTAGATGGTAAAAAGTTGCTAAGTTTCAAAAAGAAAACAAGTAGATTTATTGTAGAAAACAAACCCTAATAGTAGTTTTTTAGGTATTTTCTAGTTTTTCTCATATAACCCTAGTATCAGAAAGTAGTATCATGGCTACACCAACTTTGATTGATGTTATTGAGAGACCAAGGCCCAAATACAAGGAATTTACATTCAAAGCAATGGAGGAAGACAAAGATGACGTGTTTTCAAAGATTCAAGTGGGTGTTGTGTTCTATGAAAAATGTAAGAATCTACATCCATGCTTAGTTAAATGAAATCAAACATACCTCTTTGTTTGAAATGGTTTGACATGAGCTACTAAATGAGAATGGAGTATACAAGTTGGAGTATGAGAACATTGTTGCAAAAGGGTTGGAAATCTATAAAGACTTTCTAGACTTCTAAAAAAGTGAGGAATGGGTAAGATTCATCTTGAGCCATAATCATGACAATTTAATTTGGTTAGAAAAACCCTACTTGCTCACCAAGGATGCTTTAAGGAGGTTACTAGTATTTGCACCTTTGAACCAATCCTAATGTGGAAATCTATAAATAATGAAACTATTATGGAATTCATTGGTGAAAATTTTGATAAGAGAGCCCTAACAGTAAAAGATATAATAGATCCTAGTGTTGAATATGCTGCAATGGGTATTGCATACAAAATCTATTTCACAAATAGGGAAGGGTCTACTACCACCACAACAATTCACACTACTCATCAAATGGTGAAATAAAATTCAAATGTTGACCTATGTGAGCTATTGAGAGGAAAATTGAAAAGAACAAAGTATGCCAAGTACAACTTCAGGTTTGGTTCCTTGATCATATTCCTTACTTTTTTCTTCCTAAATGAATTACCTAGCTTTAAAGGAAAAATATGGGATAAATTTACTTCGGTAGCTGCACAAATCAAGAAGCACATGGATGATTTTCTAAATGAAAAATCATATACTACCATGTACTAGGGTTACTTTAAAAATTTGCAACAAGAGGTACAAGGGAAATGCATGATACCATCTAGTTTGGTCCAGAAATATGACAATGGGATAACCTTTATCGCAAACAATGTTCATTGTTTTATGGAAGTAGTAGAACCTATAACTATATGGATATCTAAACTACCTTATGAGGTTGAGAATGGATTTGTACAAAGTTACATAGATATTCTATTATCAAAACCTAGAGATCCTAAAATCAAAAGATTTGGTATGTATAGAGAGATCATGGATGAAATTTACCAAAAAAAGAGAAAAGAAACTAGTGAAAGGAAAGTTGAAAAAGTGTTGAAGGAAATAGGTGCCCTATTCTAGAATCTAACATTAAAAGAAAAGAAGAGCTTTTCAAGATACTAGGTACCTCTCCAAGAGGTAAATATTTTGTTCATTTGGAGGCTTCCAAAGTCAAATATGCTATTTTATAATCTATTCCTAGTCCAAGGAGATTAGGTAGAATCTCTCCTATTGTTACATTTTCTTTTCTATCTTCTGAATCTGCTAAAACAACCAGTAGTAAAATAAATGTCACATATCAAATCACTCTAGAGAAAAATTCCACTCAAGCTAGACATGCGAGGCCTAAAAGAAAAGAAAAAAGATAAATTTCAAATGATGAAGAGTTAGATGATATTAAGGAGATTGAAGTTGAAAAAGTAAAATCTTTTGTTTTAGAGAAAAGAGAGAAAGGGGCAAGTAAATGAAAAGAAGAGATCTCCTTATAGAAAAAGAAAGGAAAAGGAATTGCTAAAGAAAAGAATGAGAAGGCTCCTCCGACCACACATTACCCCAAAATTTTGGCACAATACTAAATGTAATTATGGAGTTTAATTTGTTAAATGATACAATGATTTTGCATCCTAATGTTCCTTTGAGAGATAAAAGGACAATTGAAAAATATGTCATTGAGTATATGATGATACAAAACATCCCTTTCAAAGATATTGTTGACAAGGATCTAGGTCTAACCTTGCTAATTCTTTGAGGCAAAGAATAGATGTAATTAAAGGATGAAGATTTTAAATTGCAAGCAATTGATAAAATTGTGATCCCTATTTCTCAAGAAGAAAAAGAAAAGATCATCTAGAGACAAGATAAAGAGCTTTGTACCAAGAGGAAAATAGATCTTCTAATGAGCCTAGATCAAGATGTACAATGGAAAACTCAAAATGAAACTGAAGATACTACAAAATAAAATCATTGATGAGATGCAAGGTAATGTTGATGGTGCATCACGAGATCCTCCAAAAAATACAAATGTAGAAGATAGATCTATTCAGAAAGAAATGTGGGGACTCTCTAGATAACATGAAGGAGAAGGCATCTCAGGTTTACATAAAGTGAAAAGTATCTCAAGAATGGAGATAGAAAAGGAAGAAGAAAAAGGATCTAAAGAGAAGACAATCGAGATCCTTGAGGAAATGAAGATGAATAATGATCATACTTCTTTGGATGAATCTATCCTATAGGATATCCCTTATATGTCCACACATGACATTGATCTATCAATTTTTAAAGGAAATATGACTATTGGTGATGAAAAGAAAAATGAGGAGATTGCTCCTTTGGTAATTACTAAAATAGAAGGCATTGAAAGTCAAGGTGAATTTGGTGCTCCTCCTTTGGAACATAATTCTACCACTTCAGATAATTTAGAAAGTAATGAGAAGATGAAAAAAGATAATCTCGAGACTGTTTAGGATACAAAAGAGAAGGTTGTAGAGAAGCAAGATGCTTTTTTGGTAAAGGTCAAATTTCATCATCTTCTTTAGATTCATTGAAAGACCTTTTATCTTTTTAGATGTAGTTAAAATTAGTGAAAACTCCTCAAATTCTACATATCACTACTCATGAAGGCCAGGTAGATCTATATAATATCTCTCCCCTTCACAAATTTCAACTTGGTGATATTTTGCATACCTCAACAAGGAAGAAAATCTTACAAGAACATATAAAGAAAAGTGAATTGATTGATGATGCTATAAGGGTCATTTGGGAATGGTTACTAGAAGTAAACATTAATGTTTCTTTACATCTAAAACAAAAACTAAATATTTTGATTGATTCCTTCAAGGATCATTCTTCCCACTTGGGGAAAAAGAGAAACAAGAGGCCATAAGAAAATTGAATAATAAAACAATGGTAGAATTATTTGACTGGTGTGCTAGTGCACATAATAAATTGCAAGAAATTTTGATTTTTTTTAAAGATTGTATAAATGAAGCGACTTCTCTATAGCAGGTTTTCTTAAGATGACCAAGCTCCACCAAAAATATCAAGGATTAGATTAACTTCATTGAGTCACAGATTACTAAATTGGGTGAAGTATATGAATGGGTCAATAAGAGCTCAAATAGAAAACCTTCATTTACAATTGACATTGCTTCAAGACCAAAGAGAGAAGTTAAGGAAATAGTTTGTTCAGTTGAGGGAATTAGTAAACCTAAGACTTGCTTCATTATCAAGATTACTTATGAATGAAAAAATTGTTGATAAGAATAAAAAGACTCCAAGTAATACATAGGAGGTTGATAATTTTTCCATGCAATGTGAATGTTGAAATAACATTCTTTCTTCAGTAAAATCCAACTAGGTTGTAACTTTGGTGCAACTCAAATAAATTCACAAGAAAATCCTACCTTCTAAGGAAGGTACAAAGGTATGATCAAGAAAATTTTGGTATTTGTGGAGTATTATAATATCTTTTTTATTTTTTATTTTTTACATAGAACTAGTTTTTGAGGAATCTCCATCTCAAGGGGAGTATGTAGTAAGGGGGAGATTATATTTTTTAGGATGTTGTAAATAGAAGATATCATTCCCTTTTCCCTTGATGTCAAAGATGGAGGGAAAAATATGGGTGTTGTCATCAATGAAAAAGGGGGATATTGTTGGCAATAGATGTTATCATTGATGTTAGATGTGTATGATGAAGTTTGTATATATTCTGGAGATATTGCAAGTGTAAAGATCTACTTAGAAATATAGTTAGATTTATGAATGGTGATATGACTGGTGTCTATGAGTGATGCAATTCTTGGTACACTTGTTCCAATATGTTACTTGAATTTATATAATAATATCATTCCTGATTGGTGTACCACACATTAATATAACTTGTACAAGACTGACAAAGGTATTAACAGTGTATTCACTATAACAAAGTCATGAATTTTTGGTTTACATCCTTTTGTTGAGTAATTTCTTGTCTTGTGGCTCAAGAGATAAGTTAGATGTGTTGTGAAGGTATTATATATCCAATAAGTCAAGTCTTTTACCCTCTCAAAAAGAGCTAGAGATAACAGTGTTCTGGTTTATGCAATATAATGTTAAAAGCTTGTTGGAATGATCTACAATCTTCCAGTGAGATAGATATGACTATATATACTTGGTAATATGTTCATAAAGGTGTATGAGTTATTCATTGCAAGTCTCAAATTTTTTGGTGGTTTGAAAGAACAACTTTCAAATAACACTTTACTATAGCTTGATCAGAATACTCCATTCTTGTACTTTTAATGGGTTTGTCCTCTTGCACCAACACAATATGCTTAGATACTTTAGGAAAAGGTTGAATGAATATTGTTAATGGTCTATAATTCCTTCATCTTCGTCTACATAATGATTTTGGTATCTCCTTAGCTATGTGAAGACAAACAATAAGAGTGTTGATAGTATTTATATTTTTTGAGCCAACATGACTTGTTTCATTCTCAACGGTTGATCTTGATTAATTAATAATATTTTGGAGAATGTGTTTAGATTTTTTGGATCATGTCTATAGTGTTCTATTATGTATTTTCTTCTCTTGTAAATATTATACATAATTGGATCCAACCAATGAGATTTCAAGAGTTTCTTCTAAAGGTCATCATGGAGGTGACTTAATAATTTTTTTGAAGTATTATGAAGGATATTTATAGAAGATTATTATTTTTGTGAAGGTGATGATTGGTAGTGATATGAGATAGAGCAGAATGGAAGAGATGAATTTCCCAAAATCAGTTTGAAGAGAAAATTTTGTGAAATAGTAATTGCAACTTCAAAATGCATTAGATGATTCTTCAAAGAAATTCAATAAATTTTCTCATTCTAATTTTCATGTATCCTGCTTAGAGATAGGGACTCTCATAAGGACCACTGTATCTTGCTCTAAGGCTATATATAGGTTACTCTAGAAGTCCTTTGGTAGTGATTCTTAATCAATGTAATTCTTGTTAGTAGTGAGCTACATATATATTGTGAGTTAATACTCACCATGGTTTTTCCCTCTTATGGTTTTCCACAAAAATCCTGGTGTCTTCATTTGATGCATGTGCTCTCTTATGTTCTTTTTAGTTATGTGATGAGTTTTTAATCTGCAAATGGAAATGTTTAAGTTATAATATATGTTGATTCACCCCCCTCTTAGCACATCATTTTTTTCAACAACACCCTTCTCCACATGAAAATATATTTCATTTTTTTTCTTTTACATGCATTCTAATTTAGAATAGGCTTTTCTCTAAGGATTTTTTACAATATTATCCTATCGGTGAAACTTCAATCAAATCTATTAAAATCATGGACTCTTTTTATATTTTAGAGTCTTTTCTCATATGTTGATGAGGTAAAGCTATAGAACCTTGTAATGCCCCTCTGTTTGCCTTGTCTGGACAACTTCTAGGATATCATCTAGACTTTATGAGGTTGTTTATCTTGACTTTATGTTACTGTTTGATAAAATTTATGACACTATTGGATGTTACTTGGACATGGTGATATTTTGATGAGTTGTTGTTGTGACTGATTATTTGTTTATAACATGATTTCACATTAGCATAGTTGTTATTTGAGTTAATCCTGATGTGACTGTATTGGTGAAGAGAACGGTATTGCATCTCTCACTTTGCGAGTGCCTTTTGATTTCTGAGATTCTCTCTTCACGGTGTGTGTGAATTACTATCTGTATACGTGTGCAATATTTGCTTGTTTGCAGGATTGTAGGTATAGGACATTAGCTTCACCTAGTTTCATAGGTTTGAGCATGTTCACTACTCAACAATAATATTGAGAGATAGTAACAGGTTACCTAGTCATACCTTCACCTTAGCACAATGTGTCCTTAGTTTGAGTTTTGGTCTTAGCCTTATCATTGTTGTTCTGGGTATTTTATTATTGTGCAAGTTTGATTTGGTAGATTAAATGTGTATTGATTTAAATATTTAATTAATTGAATTATTATTGTGAAGGCTTTAGAATAAATAAATGAATTAATTTAATTTGTTATGTTGTTGAGTAAATATAATTATTAAAAATAAATGGTAATTAAATAAATAAGAATATTTAAATTGGTTGCAATTAGTAAATTGTTTTATTTTATTTAAATGCATGTGGATGGAAAATATCTTGGTTGTTGAGGAAAAATATATTTTGTTTGAGATAAAGTTGTGAGTTAAAACTTTGTTATCTAATTGTTGGAAATTCATTTTCGGAAGAGATATTTGGGAAAAGTAAAGAAAATTGTTTCATGGGAGTTTTTGTGTGGGTTGTTGAAAATTGGTGAGGAAATTGTGGATCTCTCTCAAGATTTCTTTTAGAATTTTACTGTAGAATTCTTGGCTGTGTATTGTGTGTTTAATGGAAAGAGGCAAATTTGCTAGAGGAAGTTTTGGCTACATTGACAATTTGAAGTTACAGAGAAGCTCGACAACAATTCTTGATGCAATAGTTCTTCTAGAATAGGTACCTTTACTATTTTTGTGAGTGAATTTTGAATTGAAAATTTGTTTATATTACTGTAATGAAAGATTTTCAATACTGTAGAAGCTTTTTTTCTTTCTTTTAAAAGATTGCCGTGAAAGAGGAACCTCTATAGAAAAACAATTAAAATCTTTTGTGCAAATTGTCCATTTGAATTAGATTGATTTAAGAAAATTAGGAAACCTGTGTAGGGAATGAATTTTAACACAATATAAAATTCAAAAGAAAACAATAGAGGAATTAGAAAAACCTCTATAGGATTGAAAATGAAATCTTCTGATAAATTTGAGAAAATTGAAATAATTGGAAACCTCTAGTAATTTGTAAATCAAAATAGCAAAGAGAGTGAGTCACTAAATTAATCATAACTAGAAATTTACGAATTGGGTAGGGCTGAATTTTGTATATGTTTTAGATGATTTGGTGGCGCACCTTCAATAAAAAATTTAGAGAAACTTAGATCCAAAAAATAAAGTTATTAAAGTTGTAACTGATTGGTTTTATGATTAGGATTGTTTGAAAATTGTAAATTAATATATATATATATATATATATTTATTTTAAAATATATATTAGAAAAATTACATATAATTTTAGAATATTTAAATATAAATATATTTAAATATATTTTTAAATAGGTGCATGCACATGCACAATTAGATATTTTAAAATGAACATTGGAAAAGAGTAATTGGATTATGTAATTAGAAAAAATATATATATAAATATATATATATTTATATATTTAAATATATATATATTTATTTAAAAAGGATATTTATTTAAATGAATATTATGTTATTAATTAGTGCATGCAATTCACAAGTCTGTGTTTTATAATAAATTGATTTTATTAGAAAATTTGAATATTTAATTAAGGAAATTTAGTTAAGTATTAAGAGCAGTTGGAATTTGGAAGTGGAATATTTTTTTTTGATACGTAAGGTTATGATTTTGTATTAGTTTTAAGAAAAAATACAATTCGTCTATGTAGCAGGAGAGACCACTAGTCTATCATGAAAATTGAACCTATCAGCCCAGGAACTACCTATGATCGACAAAAAAATAATGTAGTCCCACTGCATAATTTAAAAAAGAAAACAGTACCGATTATATGTTTAAACAAAAGATCAATACATTGAGGCCGAGCCTCACAAAAAGCCATTCAACTCTGAAAACAGGGTGAAGTCTTCCACCCAATCCATGCCCTCCTCCAACACCAACCCTAGCTTCCTCTTCAAGAATTCGACCGCCATGGCCGAGACCATTTTGTGTCTCATGAGCTCTGGTCCTTTTAGGTCCAGAAGGAAGGGATAAGCCTTTACTGCCTCTTTTGTCTCCCAAAGGAGTTTCAGGTCTGATGGATGCAGGATTCCTTTACTAATGAATGCCACTTTCAGTGTCTTCTCTAACCCTCCTAACAGGTCACCCCGAAAAAGATGCTCCATTAGTTCCTTTACTTCTGCCTTCGACACTTCTAGGTCCAGCATGACGTCCAAGAATCAAGAAGAAACATATGTGTTGTCCCTCACGAATTCCCTTCTCTCCAAGTGGCCCTTCCCTAGTATCATTTTGACCACTACTAGGATTAAGGGATCATCCTCAAGTAGAATTCTTTTCAACCTTTGATCAGTGATTTCCCTGAAAGCAATTTGTCTCTCTGTCACCTCCAAAGAGATAGTAGTGTGGACCCCAAAGCTTTCTAGCCCCTCCACTGAGATGGAGATGATGAATTTCAATTTACCCATCTTCTCCATTTCTAGCCCTCTAGTTGAGAGTTCCCTGCACAAAGACAACCAACATAGCAAATTTGAAAACCATACAATGAAAATGCCATTATCTGTCTACATTTAAAAAGCTCGTATCCAGCAGGGCTGAGCCACTAAACACGATCTTGAAATGATGTTTATGCGAGGCAATCCATCCTTACAATAATATTTTTTCCTACCACCCTCGGCCTTGCTGTAACTAGCACCTCGTGAGGATCGACATCTACCACCCGACCGCTTTGCATACACTTCCCTGACGACCATACTCCACATGTTACTCTGTTTATTCTTGGCTTAATGTGTCATTAAGATATTTGATGCCTCCGAGATCTCCTCATTTTTCTAGACTTTTGTCTTTTGGAAACTCGCCTTCCACATTCCTCTGGCTGCTTATGTTGGCATGTGTGGTGATGTGGCCTAGCTTACGTTCCCCATTCGACGCCCCATACCCTTTCCTCTTATCCTTTAATGATTTTCCTATGCTTTTTCATCAATCTCATGGTTGAGAGATGGAACATGGTGAGAGGCAGGGGGCCCACCCTACCTCCCGTGGAAGTGGAGTATTTAATTATTTCATTATTAGTTTATTAAATTGAAATAGTGTTTTGGATGATGTATTTTAATATGCAAGAATTGATTGTAATGGATTTAGGAAATTCGAAGGATAGTATTTGTTATTGTCTTGAATTGTATTTGAAAAGCACGTGTTTATGTAATTGTGTACTGAGGGGAAGTATTTGTCATTATGTGAATCGAAGTCTTCCAGAGTTTTAATTATGAAAGGGTTGTGGTAACTTTAGTTCACCCTTTGAGATTTTTTGGGTAGTGCACGTTTTGGGTTTCAGTATTGGACATCCGTAGAGATGTGTTACCTTTTGAGGTGTATTGGTTATTGTAGTTAGTTTTAGTGCACTGTCTACCCTTGGAATGTAATATGAGTTATTGTGTTCTTGATAGGGGAGTGGCTTTCAATGAGGGTCGGGACACAAAGTGGTCCTAGGTCAACTCATGTGGGAGTTAGTATAATCAAGTGGGAATTAAATAATCTATTAGCTTAACACATATAACAAGATATTTAGCCTCGATCATTGGCTCAAGGGCTTGTATGAGACTTGAGGCAAGTCAAGAAGGCTGGAATGGCTAGATCATTATCTTATCTTCTCGAAACATAACTAATTCTGTACTAGTGTGCATGTGGGGCTAGAATCGTGAGAGGTTACTAGAATAACCCTAGAGGGGGGTCAGGACCTAGGAATATCTCCTTTGAATAACCAATGCAACCTTTGTGATGGCACTCGTCCTATGACAATAGTCGATTTATTTATATTTTTTTTATAATTGATTATGTGATTCTGGAAGCAATGTGACCATAGTTCTTGGTTATCTGTACTGTGAGTATTTTGTATGTTGTCTATGTCTAGAGGTAATAGGTTGTTGGGTTTCCTAGTACTATCTCCTAGCATGGGGGATGGGCCTACAGGTACCAAATGTTTGGGTGGTGTGCATCTTACACTATTGAGTTTCTCTTTCGTTGGTGATGGCGAGATCTTATTGTTCGAGGAGCTCGTGTGGTTCTCTAGAGTTGTTCTTCTCTTTCTTCATTGTAACTGTGGATCATTATGTATAATTGTAATACCTTATTTGTATCGAGGTGAACCTTTTTGATGTAATTGTAATAATATTTGTGATCTATTCATTATTGGATTTAATGGTGTATTGGATGGTTATTTGGTGTTGTATTTGTCAAAATATGTTTCAATACATTTCTATGTGTTAGATTTATCTTGCAATGGTTTAAGGTTTTGATGTTTGCTGTATCTTGAGTATAATATTCTTATGCTATGGTTGGTTTAATTTCATAAGGAATGGAGTTACATGTAGATGTGTTGCGTAGCCTAGAGGATGTATGTGGTTAGAGTATGATACTTTACTCATCTTGTTTTTACTTTTAAGAAAAAAAAATTAGTCATGCTTCCATAGTATTGCATTGTCCTCTATGTTGCGGCACGAGGTTTTACAAACCTTGCAACTTCAAGGTCTTTCTAGCAAAAATTTTCCAATTGGAATTTATTTTTATTTGATAAGTAAAATTTTAACTTTATTAACTTGATAATAGGGAATATTTGTTAATGTATGGAGCTAAATAAATTAAAATATTCAATTGAAACAAAATTTGAATAGCTCACATAAACTACTAGAAGTAATTCTTCATAGGAAAACAATTATTGCAATTTTTTTTTTCAACTTTGGTTTGTAACTTGTAACCAACAATTATGAGTTCAATTACAATCATTCCAAAAAGGAAAATGGGCTGCAAAAATCACTTGCAAAAATCCAAGAAAACATAACAAAAAGGGATTTACAACAAAAAATCAAACCCCTGGCAACAAAATTTCTCTTAGCTCCTGCAACAACAATCTCACTCAATAATCACAACTCTTCAATTTGCAACTACTGGTGATGCTTGTGCCACTGCTAACAATCTCCAATCTGCATCAACACCATCAAAATCATTCTTGAAGGTATGCAACACCCTCTCTATGTTTTCCTTTGTAATCTAGAAAAAATTCTTTCAAAAATGAAATTTATTTTCTTTTACACAAGTTGTCGTCTAAATGAAATGAAATGTGAATTCATTTAGTTTTAATTTCCTATTCATTCCAACCCACTCTTAGAAAAATCAATGCCTATCTCAAGTAATATCCAGTGAAATTAAAATTCATCAATTAAAATGAATAAAATAATCTTTTCAAACCTCTAGACCTATCAAGTATGGAATACAATGCTTCAATGGCTTTCTTTCTTTCATGAATAAAGCAAAAATCATTTTTTCCCAATATTGGTGTCCTCCTTCAAGATCCTTATTTTTTAGGAGTTATGGAATTTAAAATTTGGAGATACAATTCAACTTTTTGGTCTCTCAAAAATCCATGCCTCTATTTCTTTTTTTGGCTTTTTTTGCTTTCAAAGCACATTCTCCATTATCTCCTCTTATCACATTCTTCTTCAAATTTACTCCAAATTTCAAATTCAAATTTCCAACATGGCATAACATACAAATGCACATAAAAATATGAATTTCATAAGACAAAATATGAAATTCTAATCACACCAAAAACTTAAATTAAAATTAAACATTGTTTTTGTTGACACAAGATAGCCACTATGGCATGGATGATCATGCATTAGACACCCACGATAGATTTTTTTTTTTCATGAGTGTGACTTATAAAAAATTGTAGATATGATGATCATTCTGAACCCAAATTTTTGCCTTGTCCACTAGAATATTTCTATGCATCAAATTTTACAAACTTACAACGTAACCATGTTTCATCTTTCCTCTACTACCCATCACATAATTCAAAGCATCAAATTTTCTTCCCAACCAATATACTTCATCACAATCAAAATTGGAAATTAAAATTATACCCCCTCCTTCATCAAAATAAATGTATTCATTTACCTCATTTGTTCTACCTTTTTTTATCTCTTTCCACTATGTCCCCTTCATCAAATTTCACTGTTTCCATGCCTTTTGGAAGACATGACATTTCTGAAACATGTTTTTATTCACTCAAAACAGCATTAGTAATACCATCAAAAGACTCAGTTTCTATAGTAATTAACAAGGAATCATGATTACTAATCAAAACATTTTCACATCCACTATTCTCAAGCAAGTATTCCTCAGAGAACTCTTCATTAACCTTTTCACTCCACTCTTCCAATCCAACTTTATTAAAATTAATTTCTTCTGCCACAAACTTATCTATTCCTTCACTCTCTTTCTCATTAAAGGAAACAAATCAATCATATCCTACCTTATCCTTTGCTTCTACCTTCATTGCACTTGAGTTCTTTGCTTGAATCTGAGTCAGCAAATCACCTTTCTCATCTTCATCATGGTTAGTGTTACCAAAGCTAGCATATTCATGTTTCATAAAATCTAAAAGTATGATTTCATCAATCAAAAAATACCTTGCATTGATGCAAACGTTACCCATTTCTTCTTTCAATGGGTTCAATTTGTGTTTCACTCCATCATCAATGTGTATATGTTGGGATAACCATTGTGCATTTCCTTCCTGTCAAATTTCCAAGGGCTTCCTAACAAAATATGACATGCATTCATAAGAATAATATCACATAAAATTTCATCTCTATATCCTCCTATATTAATATTTACCAAACTTTTTTTGCTGATCAAAACTTTCCTATCATCTTGTAGTCATGCTTCCTATATGGATGTGGATTCCTTCTTCTTTCTAGTTGCAATTTTCTCACAATCTCTTAAAAACTAAGATTGTTTGTCCCACCTTCATTTATAATGACATTACATACCTTATTCTATCAATTTCATCTTGTTCTAAACAAATTTTTTCTTTGAAATGATTCTTCATCTTCATTCAATAGGGTCCTCCTTGCCATTAAAGTTTCACCATCTTCCACTTTTTTGGAATGTGTTGAGCATTCATCTTATCGATTTATGTTTACTGCTCTATTATGATTTTCAGTCCTTCTTGGTCTTTCGTCTTCATGAGGAAATTCATATGCCCTATGACCCTCTTCTCCACACTTAAAACAAGTCCCATTGAAGGTTTCTCTTCCAAAACTTCTACTCGATATTCCTCTACCTCTCTAATTTTGATCTCTTGACCCACAAGAGTCTTCATTATTGTGTTGTTTGTTGCTACCTTGGTCTTCATTTTTCTGATTTTTAGCCTCATTTTTTTTCTCATTTGTTCTACTCCTTCCTCCTTTCTTATTATCTAATTTTCTATTCATTCTTTCTTCTATCTTCAATTCTATTTGATAAGCATCTTTCATTGTCACAACTCTGACAAGTGCCATCTCTTCTTGAATGCTTAATCTGAAACCATTTATGTATCTTGAAACCTTTTCCTTGGTTTCCTCTAAATTTCCAGTCCTTATAAGAATTATATGGAATTCATCAGTGTATTCTTTAACAATCTTCCTTCCTTGCTTCAAACCTTACATCCTCTTCAGCAAGTCCAATTCATAATCTATAGGAATAAATTGTATTTTCAATATCCCCACCATTTATCCCATTTGATAATTTTATCTTTTCCTCTTCTTCCCATTTCTAATTGGACCTCTCTCCATCATATTGAGGCATTTCCTTTCAACCATGTCTTGGAAAATTTCACTCTATAAGGATCCTATATCTCTTCAAATTCAAAATAGTCTTCAATTTAATTAATCCAATCTACCAATTCCTCTAGATTCAAACTTCCATTGAATGTAGGCGCATCCATCCTAGGCCTTTTTCCTATATTTGATAATAAAATTACCAAACTATCACAAGCAATTGCTGCTACTCCTACACTTCATTGACTCCCAACTTGGCTTCCAACTTGACTAGCATTCTACGTGCTTTCATCTTCATCATCACTTCTTGGGTCTCTCATTCTTGTAAATCCTCTCCTTATCTCTTCTTGTAAAGTCTCAACCTTCCTTCTCAAGGCTCTAAAATAATCTCTGAAAAAATGATCTCCTATTCCTCTTCCTCTACCCCTACCATGTGGGGCTCCTCTGGCATACATCTTTGCAACACCACAACTCACAAGTCTTGGTGTAAACTACCTCTCTCTAGTGGTTTGTTTACACACTTAGGATCAATTTTCTATGATACCACTAATGCATGGAGCTAAATAAATTAAAATATTCAATTGAAAAAAATCAAATAGCTCATATAAACTATTGTAAAATATTTTGTAGAGGAAAATAATTCTTGCAACAATTTTTTTCAACTCTAGTTTGCAACTTGCAACTAGCAAGTACAAGTTTAATTAATCTTACAAATGGAATTACAATCAATCGAAAAAGGACAATGTGATGCAACAATCCCTTAGAAAACTCTAGGAAAACACAACAAAAAATGATTTTCAATACCAAATAAAACCATTGGCAACACAATTTCTCTCCAGCTCTTGCAACAAAAATCTCACTCAACAATCACAACTCTTTAATTTGCAACTACTGGTGATGTTTGTGCCACTGCTACCAATCTCCAATCTACAATAAAACCATCAAAACCCTTCATAGAGGTATGCAATTCCCTCTCAGTTTCTTCCTATGTAAATCTAGAAAAACTTCTTTTAAAAATGAAATTGATTTTCTTTTACACAAGCTGTCGTCTAAATGAAATGAAATGTGAGTACATTTAGTTTTAATTTCCTTTCATTTCAACCCACTCTCAAAAAAAAAATTCCCATCTGAAGGAATATCCAATGAAATTAAAATTCATCAATTAAAATGAATAAAATAATCTTTTCAAACCTCCAAACCTATCAAATATAGATGATAGTGCTTTAATGGCTTTCTTGCTTTCATGAATAAAGCAAAAATCAGTTTTTCCCAATCCTAGCATCCAAATTCAAGATCCCCATTTTTAGGAGTTGTGGAATTTAAAATTTGGATTTACAAGTCAACTTGGAGGTCTCTAAAAAAATCATACCTCCATTTATTTTTTTGGGTTTTTTTTCTTTCAAAGCATATTCTCCACCATCTCCTCTTATCATGTCTTCTTCAACTTTACTCCACATTTCAAATTCAAATTTCCAACATGGAATAACATTCGAAAAGCACATCAAACTATGAATTTCATAAGAAAAAATATGAAATTCAACTCACACCAAATATTTAAATTATAATCAAACATATTTTTGTTGACACATGATTTCCACAATGTCATGGATGCTCTTGCATCGTTTGTGATTGATATCCAATCAACCTTTTCAATAAAAAATAATATTTTATCAAAGATTTGATCAATTGGCGACATTATAGAGAATTTATATGATTTTTTACAAAATAAAAATGATATCTAGGATTTGGATAGATCCTTGGAATAATTCATTGCTTTGGTTGTTAAACATCAATTCAGGGTGGAAAAATCCATGATTAAAAGTGTGGTGCAAGCATAGGGCATTGAGGGAAACATCGATTCTAAAGACAATATTTTTTATGCTCTCTTTATATACATGTCTCAAGCTATTACAATCTTTGAGAATAAATATATATCAAGGGTAAGTGCACCAAGATGGTTCCCAAAAACGGGGCTTAAGTGGCCACTTTTTTTTTTTCTGAAATCAGGAAATGCTGACATTGGACGTGAAATTGAGGATAGTTACACTCAAAATTTTGAGATGAAACATAAACAAGGATTGAAGTGCTCCGAGTTAAATTTATAAACTACTAATTTATTTTGAAAGTGGTTGAGATTAAGGGGTTCAAAATAGGTATGTACACAAATTGATGTTGTTTTTGTCAGAAAAACATAAAATAGCAACTCTTGTATGACCTGAGCATGGTGAACTTTTTTGTATTTTTAAAATTGCTATGATCAAAAGTTAGCTAACATTATCTAGTTGATGCACAATTTTTCTGATAATTTTTTAATGAATATTTGATTTTTACTAATTTTCTAAGTGGGCACTTCCTGCAAAGCAAAATTTTGGCCGTGCTCCCGCTTCAAATTTTTGAAAATAATTGAATTTTTTTTCTTTCTTTTTTAAATTTTTTTATAATGGAGTCTAGTTTCTAAAAATGTAATTTATTTGAAATTTTTCCAAACAGTTAATTTATAACAAAAAAAACACTAAACATTGCTTTTCAGAAAAAAACAGACATACAAACAAAAGAAATTATGGATGAAAGGCTTAACTTTGTCAAAAAGTGAAAAAAATTACATTGTTGTAAAGCTAAGAGAGAACCCAACATTACCCATGTTTTCAATTTTGTCGATATTGAACTCGATGCAATCTTGATGGTGAGCACGAACCCGATTATGTGAAAAATTGTAGAATTTGCAAAAAAACGTCTCTAGCCTTGTTGGGAATGCCCTCCAAGCCTTTGGGTTGGTATTCCAAAGCAAATAGTTTCACTTTTTTCTTTGTTTTTAACGCAAAATAATGTGAGCGCATTTTTAAAACTTTTTTTAAAAGTGGCCAGAAAATTGGTACCCAACTTCATGCACCCACCCTCAAATGAAAAAGACAATTTGACAAGCTTATCTCTAGAGAAATTGTAGAGAAGGAATTGTAGATACCATAGGTGTTACCCAAGAATAGCAACTCTTGATATTTTCTAGTAAATAGCTAGAACATGAGAAAACCTATTTCTATCATTGAAGGGTGACCTAGGATACAAAAATCTATGCATTAGCCATTGGAAAGTGGTGCAAGAGAATATCTAGTCATCGAAGCAAGTATACTATTTATTTGGAAAGAGGTGCCATGGAGCCACTATGAGAACTATTTTTGTGGATTAAGGGGTCCTATGAGAAGAATAATATTATGCTATATAATAAAATAGAATCTTGTGGAAGAATATATGAGGCTCTAATTTAATATTTTATGTTTAAGCACGTTTCTTTAGGGTGGCATTGAAAGTTTCCCTCAAGTTCAATTCATAAAATTTATTACTTTATATCATTCATTTATAATTTTTAAGATTTATCTATATAATTATAGATTTAACATTCTTGGTTGCTAGAAAATAATCTTCCCAAAATTTTGGAGCTTAAAGTTTTAACCTTTTGCATTACTAAAAATTCCAAGGATTCCCATGCTTATAAAATATTCTAAAATTTATCAACAAAACCTACTCAGATATTTAGGAAGAACATATCCATGTAAATACAACCTTATTAACCATATTCTAGGTTTCTAAGAATTCTTTTTGTTCTTTATAAGGAAATATAAATAAATGATTTAAGAGTTCAACTAATTTTCATCCCCAAATTGATGGTGAAATGTATGTGGAAAATATAACATTGTTGTAAATGTTTAGGGGTTATTATCAAAGGAATTTGAATACATAATATGAGGCATTTACAACCATACATGACTCCTATATTTTTTTCAAAGGATACTATTGTTCATTCAAAGCATCAATCAATCCAATACTTGCAAGATTCTTGTAATTATAGAAAACTTATAATTATACATCTATGGGATTTTTGTATCTTTCTTATAAAATACAAGAGGGGAGTTACAATTAAAGCAGATGATATATTGTCAAGACCACCACTAATCATAATATCATGCACAACTTATCAAATTTAACCCTTTGTAAAAGAGGTATATGTAGAGGATTATGAACATGATGAATAATTTAAATATTTATAAACATAAGAAAAGAGAGGTAAATTGGTTGATTTTGTATCAAAATATAATTTATATTTTCAATAATTCTTTCTCTTCAATATTGGGAACTTGTTTGTGTTGAAAGAGCTGAATTTTTATTATTGAAAGAGGATCATAAATCCAAGGTTGATGGAAATTTTGGATTCATTAAGGCTATATTTGACCTATAATAATGTTATATCATTTGTTATAAATATAAGTTGATGTCTCAAAGATTGTATGTGTGTGAATTGTGTAGTTTTATTAAGCCTAATAACTATAGGTTGGGATTATATGAACCACAAACTATACGTACTCATTATTGGGAAAAGGTCTATTGCTCATGTTGTATAATGTTATAATGTAAATTTTATATTATTTTTGGTGTAGCTAGTGGATTTAGGGATACATGCATCAAATAGATTATAAATTATTGGTGCTACATTATATGTTTTTGAAATAATTTTCAAAAATGGGTGAGATATGATTTTGTATGTTTTAGGACATAGAGCAAGACCCACTTTCCAATTATTCCTTTGAAGGATAACCTTAGATATCTCAATCCAATGAAGACAAGGGAAAGACATCTAACAATAGGGTTGTCCTAAGGTATGTTTAATGATTAAAGAGGTTGAATGAGGGGCTCACCACCAAGATAGGGTATGGAAAAATGTATGGAATGCAAAATCTAATGATTGAACTCAATTATACATAAAAATTCACTAATTGAACTATAAATGCAAATAAATTAGAAAAGTACAGAGGAGCACCTGGAAACCTGAGAGACCTTGAATGGAGGCCTTAAATGTTGTATAACCTAAAATTTAGGCATAGTTGGACTCATATTCCAATTTTAGCATATGATTCCTAGATCTAGGTTTCTATGCAGGAATGGGTTTCTAGAAAAAAGGGTATTTGAAACTGCCAAAATTTGACAAATGACCTAAATTGGAACTCATATGCTAGGACTAGTGTATGAGTTCAATTAGGGTTTTCTAGAACTTCAAAGTCTAAATATGGTCTTCAATGTTTTCTCTTTTTGTTCCACTTTGTTTCTGGATCTGAAACCCTAATTTTTGGACCTATAGATGATATTTTGTGAAGATAGTAACCTTACAAATGAGAGGACAACTCCAAAAAATTCCTTCAAGCTTGTAACCTAATCTTCAAGTGATATTAAATCTCTAAGACAACTAGATCTACAATCACACATTTAAAGAGGAGAAAACTTATTGATTGTTAGTGATTAGGGGTTTTCCTTGGTCAAACCCCATTTACATAATTAAACCAAATGATGAAACAATGAAAAAAGGAAATGGAATATGAAACATGAAAAATTATACCTTGAATGATTCCTTCTAAATGATGCTTTGTAAATATTCAACTTAACATGAAATGGCCATGAAGGATGTAGATCTAGATCTTGAGATAAGTGTAGAACAATGCTTGACCTTGGATGTTGAATGCAACATCACAACACTAGCTCAATAACATGATTGATGCTTGATAATCTTGACATGATGATGGATCTTGATTTGCTGCAATAATTGATGAAGAATCTACCCTTGAATTCCTTATAAATGATCTTCAATGCTCTCTTGATGATCTTGTAGAGTCTTGGAATTCTTAAATCTTGAGTGCTTGACTTGATATCATGTAGGCTTGATGAAATAATAATTTGAGACCTCATTTATATAGGAAATATATCTAATATAATGTTAATTAGATCCCATAGGAAAACATTCATGAAATTTGAACTTAAAACCCAAATTTCACACTCAAAACCCTAAAAATATGCCAAATGGGACACATATGCCATATGTGGTATATGGGTCCCACCTAGATGGGACTCATACACCCAAGGTGGTATATGAGTCCTACAAGGCATATTTGAAGAGAGAGAATGTTGGGGAGTCAAGAAATTAAGTTTATATGAGGTCTATGTTAGGATTTTGATTGAAATATGCCTTGGGATACACAATATAGGGTCTTAGGGGCCTATTAATTATGATATTATGGTCATAAATGAAAGATGGCCCAAAATACAATGTGAAAGTGTAAATAAATACAATTTAGAACACTAAATTAAAGAAAAATTGGGTCTATTTAGGTTAAAAGGGTCCTAAACCCAATGTGAAAGTATAAAACACATTAAAATGCTAGATTAGGTCCACTTAGTTTACAAGCCTCCTAAATTTAATGTGAATGTGTATATAAATACACTTTACAACACTAAATTAAGGAAAAGTCGGGTTTATTTAGCTTTAAAATGGCCAAAGACCTAATGTGGATGTGTAAAACACATCACAACACTAGATAAAGGTGATATTCAGTCCAATTTATCATTAATTATTCCCAAATTAATCAAGGAAAAGGTGTAATTTTTCCATTGCAATAGTTAGCCCCCACTTTAGTCAAAGGATGAACTTGCTTCAAACTCACACTAAACTAGACATTCAAGAGGGGTCCAAGTGTACCGATGTAGATGGTCAAGGATAAAAAAGATCAAGGAAGTGGTCAAGCCCCCAAGATCCAAGATCCTATGTCAAACCAAAATAAGCACAAAGGACACGCACAATGTCTATGATATGTAACATCAAGATACAAAAACATGCAATGTGAATAACTAAAAGAAAGAAAAACAAAAACAAGTAAAAATAAAAATGTGGATCAAGTTTTTTTGACATGATTTGGATTAGATCTAATCTTTTTATCTAGAAATGCACTCACTCTGAGGCAATGGAACTCTTGGTTGTTCACTAGGTGAGTAATCCAAGAAGGTGAGACACATACAACCGATATGCACTCACACACACACAAGAGTGGCTTAAGGGAAAGTCATGCCTCAAATTAGCTTCCCATCTAACCATTCAAATTTATACCTCTTGATAACTTTGATAAGGTGCCACACAATAATGATCTTTGAGCTTCATGAGACAAAAAATTTGTATGCCTGAAGCTCATGAACAAACAAGATGGCACCACAGGCAAGAAAAGTGTGTTAAATACAAGGTGGTATATAACCAAAATTGTAAATGCAAAATAGTGTAAGGTTTGTGAACAAAGGAATTTTTCTTAGTTCATGTAAGGTCTATTCTTAGGGAACATTGTGCCTAATGTCTCCAAGAGAGGATAAATCAAAGAAATATCATGATCTTGGATGGAATCAAACCCAATGACACCACCAAGAAAAGGATACATCGCAAGAAGAAAGAAAATCACATGGTGAGAAATGTGTCTGTGTATGCCCCCACTTTAAAGTGGTTGCTAACACTATTGTTGTAAGAAATTTCTTTAAAGTAAAAGAAGACGAGAGCTTACTCAAAATCCCATATGCCAAATCATATGTTTACAATAAGCTATGCCATAAAAAGGGGAAGGGGTTTCCCTCAAAATGTATAACTCGGTATGTCACATGTGAGCCAATATAAGGCATGCCATCCACATCCCAAGCTTGCTCTTACATATACATGGAAGTAATTCAACTAGAAAAAAGACACAACAACAAGTCACATACAAGGAAAAGGCTTCTTAACCCCTTGCCCCCACTTAGTACAAGTCAAGGATGAGCCAAAGTGAAAAGAGGAACTAGGTGCTTCAACCCAAGGAAGGGTACCACAGCCCTTAAGATATTGAATTTTGTTACTTAAATCCTTACATTCATTAGTAGAATGATCATGAATTCTATGAGATGCACAAAATGAAATCTTGTAGTAAAATTTCTTTTGTGTTCTTGGAGGGAGAGATATCAAACAATATTGGAGGAATCTCAACAAGAAACCCTCTTGATTCCAAGTAGAAGATGTTGCTTTATTTTGTGACAAAGATATCTCTTTCTTAGTATTAGATGTCATACCTACACAAGACTCTTTAAATTAAAATATTTTTTTCTCTCCTTTACAATAGGGTGTAAAATCTAATGAATTCAAATAATTAGTGTGTTGTGTGATGGCATTGACATTAAGAAAAAAATTCTATGTTTCTTTCAAAGAATAACAATCAAGACCACTAGTGTCTATCAATTTAGGATGCACTACTATTAAAGTTAGATTAGAAGAATCTTTTGTCAGAGTGTTGATATTAAGCGAAGACTTGTTTGATGGTTTCATTTCTATAAAATTATACTAACCAAGACCACAAGTTGTTTCTTGTGTGTTAGGCTCTATAGGGTCACATATACCTTATTCTTGAGAACCACATCCTTTTCCACTATATCCCAGTTGTTTCATGAATTCATAACCTATTCCATAAAGATTCTTCATCTCTTTTGGATTTAGTGGTTGCTCAAAATTAAGTTCATCAAAGTTTGTAGTGTAATTTTTTTGTCTTTTGTTCTAGAGTGGTGGATGCTTCCAAAGGGTCTTCCAAATTTTGTGTTGAAATTACTGCTTTTTCTTTTCCCCTTTTTAGATTCTTTGTTTATGATCTCATATTCTCCCATGAATGTAGGTGTAAAATCCAACAATCCCAAATCATCTAGCAATATCATTTTGAAAGGTTTAGGGAATCTATTTTTTTCTTCTTCCACAGATTCCACTTGTAGTTGGTGTTAATATGTTCAAAGGCTTTTCCTTGCCTTTCTCAATGTTCAAACAACTATTTGGGTTAGGCTCAGCTTCAAGTATGTACACTTTGTTGTTGTAAATATACTTCATTTTACAATGAAGAGTAGAAGGAACCATTTATTTTGTGAATCCATAATCTGCCTAAAAGGAAGTTGTATGAAAGATTGTGAGGAATAACATAGATCGCTGTTTCTAATGTGGCTATAATAGAGGGAAACACCACATGAAAGACCCCAGGTCATAGAGGGTCAAGACGTGAGAGGCTTCCCTAACTTACCTCAGATAAGTATATGTTTAGCATGTGAGGGTGAGAATGATGAGGAATTTTAGGATCTTATGATCACTTTGTAATCTGAGTTTCAAAGTGGAGCTAAGTGAGCTGGTCTTTAGGTCTAACTCTGCGCCTCAGGGAATTCTCTACTCAAGGACGTGAGTGTGAACTTTAGATGACAGCGCGGTGCACTGGCGTCTCAGGAACACATTGTGGTCCATACGTTCAGACAATGACTAAGACAAGGTTAAACACCCTAAAATGAATTATCAGCCTAGCTAGTTAACTAAAAGGCCAAAATGATGTGACTAAATAAACCAAATGAACTCAAATGTTATAACAAAAATAATTAAAAGTGATAAAGATGAAGAGAATCTCACCAATGAATTTGTTTGCTAGATAATCATCTGAGAGCTCACACACCTACGCATAGCAAGAGAGAGAATGTTGAGGGTGGATGTATAGGGGCCTACCTCAGTCAAACCCTCAATTAGGTGTTCCCACCTCCATGGATAGCCAATGGAAAGGAGATAAAGAAGTGATAAAACACAAGCACTACAAAAAAAATACTATGCTACTCAACCAAATGATAGAGGAGAGGAGAGGGAAGCTTACCACATCCACCAAGAGCACTCAAGGCTACTTGGGGGATAAATGAGAGGAACTCAAGCCTCTGCTACAATGAAATGGTCCCAAACTTTCTCTACCAATGTGATGGAGTGTGATATTGCTGCTAAATGCTTGGAATGCTAGAATGTGAGTGCAAAAATGAGCTTGAAGTGATGCAGAGTTCTTGTAGTTTTCATCCAACCTTTTTCCAACCTCTAAAGCAAGTTCAAAGGCTTGAATATGAAGGAATGAGGAAAGAAATGACCATATTTGGGTTAGGTGGCCGAAGGAGGCATTACAACTTCATTTCCAATGGGAAGAGTAACACCTATGTTGGATCAACCATAGGAATCTGCTAGGGACGTTAGTGCATTGCGTAGATGTTTGCATGCTGCGTGGGTGTCACTGATAGAAATGCCTCCACTGACACACAAAAAAGGTTCCAAGTGGATTTCCATCAGTGGGCTTAAGTGAATTAAGCCTCTGACTTAGGTTTTCTAAAGTGTAATAAGGCAAAAAGGGGAATTGCACCTAGGGTGCAAATTCTCTCTTATACATTTTTCCCCCACTTTAGTGAGCACAAGTATTGATGGGTGCTCAGTAAAGTAGATCAAGAAGAGAGTGGGGTTAGAAAAGTATACCTAAACTATTGAGGATGTAGACTGTGATATGGAAAACCCAAAGATGTAGGGAAAATAAAGGACTCCATAGCTACTCGAAACTATGAAGTTGGAACAACAAAGTTCCTTGCGGGCAAGCAGAGCTACAAGGAGGAAACCTCCAAGATCTCTCATATGGAGGAAGCCACAAGGAAGTAGACTTTGTAGAGTCAGGAAGAGGTAACATTTCTACCCATAGATAGAACATGTCAGAAGTGGCAACACGTCTATTCACAGATAGAGCGTGTCTAAAGCATCGATGCATCTACCCATAGATAAAACACATCTAAAAGTGGTGACATGCCTACCCACAGATAGGGCATGTCTAAAGAATCAATGCATCTACCCGCAAATAACACACATCTACAAGCATCGATGCATCTACCCATAGATAGAACATGTCTATAGCAGTCGGGCACATAGACTAAAAGAATTTCAAAGGGGTCCCTCAAGAACCCTTCAAAAGGAGAGGGGTCCAGTCAAGGGATACATAGTTTGAAACAACAAGGCCTATTCAAGTTTCCCCTAAGCTAGACATGAAAGGATGAATAGAATGAGTAGTCAAGTTGCCCTCAGACTAGACATGCAAGATTGCATTCATTACAAATGATTTTGAAGAAAGGGTCCTTGAGGAACCTGCCATGAGAGAGGGGGTCCACTCAAGGGACACGCAGTTCAAAAGTCACCACCTTAGAGTGATTCATCATCAAGGGAGCCTTTCAAAAGATGTTCACTTTATCAAGGAATTCGAAAGGAAGGTCATGGCCCCATACGAGGGGAAGTCAAAATAGTTATCATTTTGGAGGAAGGTCTCCAAGTCCTTTCTTTACGAACCCATGATGAAGGAAACACATTCTGTTAGGATTCCATGTTGAGAATGCACTTCCAAGGAAAGGGTGTTGTGAGGACTTTCAAGAAAAGATTCATTGGCGGTGAATTCATTTTTTGAAAGTCAAAGTGTTAAAGAATGTTGTCACACATAGAAGGGACAACTCAAATAAATAAAAGAGAAAGATAAATAAAAATCAAAAAACACAAACAAATGGCACAAGGGGATCTAGTTTAGCAGGGTTAGATTTGTCTAAGCTCATATAATAGTAGGTAACCATAATGCAAGGTGAAAGATCATCAATCCCCAACCAGATCAAGAAGAATGCACAAAAAAAAGTCAAAATAAAAAATTGGGTCAACATGGAAGGGAAGCCTACATGCCCCCGACACTTTGTATCATCCCCAATTCATTGAAAATCAAGCACAAACATGGAAGAATGAAGGTGCAAATAGAAGAAGGTTTATGAAACAAAAACCATGCTTGTATCCAAGGACCAACAAGGGTAATGAGGGTCATCCAGGAACATATAACACAAGTACGGGGAAACACATCACAAGACACACATAAGATTAAGAAAAAGGGAGCCTCCTCCTAACATTGCTCAGCTAAGAGGTCATTTGCTTCCCAATAAAAATCCCCGTAAGGGGAAGGAGGATGTGTCTACAAAGGTAGAATGTTAAGAGGAGGGGCATCCAACCCTCCAACAACAAGGGCCAATGAAGAGGACCCCTCGAGGTCCTCTCCACTAAGCTCTTGTGGAGTCAGAGTCAACTATTTTGTAAAGATCGCTGATAGGGTCGGGACTTCATCCATAGAGTTGAACATGCACCCCATGGGAGTGTTATGTCTTATTTCAGTCAATGGGATGGGCTGCACTTGAGATCCACCGCTAGGCTCACCGAACGATCTAGGAGCTGTGACAAAATTAGGAGAGGTCATAACTAGTTATGTCACAAGGATAAAATAGGTCATCACAAGGCCACCTTGCAAAGGTGGGCTCTTCCTATGTCCTTTATTATGTGAAGGACTAGCCCCTATCTTCTTCTTTGTAGGAGGAGATGAACTCTTCACAGATGAAGCTAGAGGTGTAGAAGAGGAAGAGGATAAAACCACAGTGGATACAACCAATGTGTTAACACCATATCCATTGGTTTTGGGAAGGCCTGAATATCTAAAATGGACATTAGCAAAGGTGACTCCATCGAAGGAGTGATAAACAATTGCACCTGGTTAGGGTTAGGTGCTTTCGTGCTCACAACAAGAGTTAGGAATGGATTAGGTAGAAGGGACACAATAGGAGTAGAGAAAGATGATGCTATAGAGGTCCTTGAAGCGAGGGTGGTTGTTTATTCTTCCTTCTATTGCAAAGTGGCCTGCTTAGGCAGGAGAGCCTTTCATTGGTGCTTGCGCTCTCACACAAGGCAGTTCCTACGACTCTTAGAGTTAGAAGCCACAACTTGCAAAGGGACAGGAGTTTCCTGCCTGACCATAGAAATGTCCACTATGACCATTTTATGTGGAGGAATAGGTTCATGTGCAGGAGCAGGGGGAGCAAGCTAAGGAGTGATGGGAGGAGTCAACTCGAGAGCCTCGGTAGTGGGTATCTTTTTTCTCACTACCTTAAGAGTAGGAGCAGTAGGAGGTTGCAAATTGAATTCTCTGTGAAAACCTTTCTTTCTGCCATACAAGTAGTACCATGGTCCTGGAAATTCATTAGGAAGGTCTGAAATTCTAATCTTGGGCCTACACCAAGGAGGAATCATTAGATTTAATGGATAAACACCAGAATTTCTCATCTAGTACTCTTCCTAAGAAAGGGGAGAGAACAGGGCAATCCGTGGAAGGGTCATCTTCCCTTTACCTTTATGGGAAGAAGAGGGAGTTGTGATGGGCTTCTCCTCCTTCAGGGAAGAGGAAGTGGATAGTGTAACCTTCTCTTCACCTTCGTGGGAAGGAGAAAGGACTAGTGTGGACTTCTCTTTCTCTTTCAAAGGAGTAGTCATAAGCATGAGCTTCGTCTTCTCTTCCCAGGAAGAGGAGGTAACTAGCTACTCTGTCATAGGAAGGGTCAGCTTTAGCTCCCCTTTGCCTCCAATATTATACTTTACATAGTTTTTGTAAAGTAGGTCCATTCTCAGAGGAAGGGGATAGACTTGAGAGAGCCAAAAGTGATCCAATGAATACCCACCATGAGATACCAAACGTTGATATTTGGTATCATGCACTACATGCACGACACCCTTGTGGGAAAAATTTAAGCACTTGTGGATAACAAAAGTGATCCCATTCAGGAAAGCCAACCAAGGAATGCCTAGCTTCACTCTGAATAGGTCTGACTCTGGAATAACATTAAAAACTATGTCAATAGTCCTAGGTCCTACTAGGACAGACAAGGTGATCGAGCCATAAGGTTTGAGATTCATACCATCATGGGTACAGATGGTAGATCTTATTTCTCCATATTTTTCTTTTTGCAGTGAATTTAATACCAAGGCTTCCTTAGTAACAACATTCACATAGCTCATGGAGTCTATCAAGACTCCTATCACAATGTTACCATTGATATGAATGGGAATGTAAAGAGGTGAGGGCTTGTTGTTAAAGGGTAGATTCTGTGTTGTAAATGTAACATCTAGTGAGTTGAATGTAGGTGAAACCGTGGAAGTTACCATGACCATATTTACATAGGCCCTAGGTTGAGAAGCAGAATCCGTGAGATCGATAATCATGTTAGCAAAATGTGATGGAAATGGGTCCATGTATATCTACAATTCACTATTTTCTTTCACCACTGGTCTATTCATTTTATGTTTATTCCATCTAGATGAATGCTACCATCCTCGATGTGGTCTTGTATTTCATGTCGTAACTGCATAGAACATTTTGTATCATCTCCATTAACATGATGGTACTAACAATAAGTGCTCTCGTTATACCAATTAGGGTAAGGTTCCTTAATGGGATTAGCGGCCGAAAAAGTTATGATTTTATCTCTCAACAACTTCTGCAAGATGGAGGTATAAGATTCTAATAACTTTATGAACTTCTGATTGTGTCTAAGGCCATTGATATTAGCAACAACTACTACATTCACAACATCTTTTCATTTTCCATAGATTGATACAATGGATTTCCCTTCAAAATGGGAGAATGAGGAATATCCCCCAAATTAAGCAACCATTTGCTGGTACTCTCATAAAGATGTACATAGATGCACAAAAGAAGGATATTCATTAGGGAAAACTTCCCTTGCCAAGGCATTTGTAATTTGCCTGTGAATACTTTCTACACATCAGAGTCAGGAAGCCGGTACGAGATTTGTGAAAGAAGTGCTCGATAATGCACTATGAAGTCAGTAATCTTCTCATTGTCTCCCTTCTTACATCAGACAAGATCTGAGAAGGTCATCTTCAGCTTGATGTTTGCTTGGAACTGTCTAAGGAATTGGTTAACAAGCTGATCAAATGAGAAGATAGAATTGTCAGGCAAGGAACATTACCACTCAAGTGTTGAGTCCTTGAGAGATTGGGGAAATAATTTAGCCATGAAAGCATCATGATGGAAGAAGTTAGTGCAAAGAGTGTTAAAGGTAGACACGTGTGTCTACGGATCCCCCTTTCCATCAAACTTCTCAAACTTTGGAATCTCCATTCCCTAAGGGAAAGAAGCAATTAAGATAGTGACCAACAAAGGACTATGTCAGAAGAAGGGCTAGAAAATGGGCTAGGTCGAGGCCTAGGAAATGTTCACTAGATGACTCTGCATCTTACCTATATTTTGAAGTAAAGTGTTTAGAATAGGGTCGTTAGAAGATAGAGGGCCAAAGGATCCTCCTCCTCTAGAGCCCCCGCTAGGTCCACTTCCAGAACTACCACCGATGTGATTTATGCCAGAACCACTACCAAAGCCACCACCATGACCTCCACCAAAACCACTTCACCAGCACCACCTTCACTACCAAATCCACCGCCACTACCAAAGCCTCCACCACCTATCCTTCTGAAACCTCCACCCCTGGAGGTGAAAAAATGGGTAAAGCTAAAGCCCAACAGGACCTTATTCACTTTGAAAATTTTTGATTGATTAGGGATGGAAAGGATATTAATGGAAGGGACTGCATCAGTCATGTAAACTGAAGTAGGAGGCATTGATACTCCTAATTTTCTCTCAGGATCTCTATAGGTGACTCATTACAGAGACCCAGAGTTGCTCAAAGGAGCTCACGCTTCGGCGATACCAAATAGACTACTTAGAAGTTCAATGCCTGTTTGATCTTTTCCCATCATATGTTTTAATTTGCTAACAACCCGAGTGGCTCTAGCCATCTTCAGATTTCTTTCCAAATGGTGTTCAAGGTTGCCTGATCCTTTAGTGAGGGAAGATACATAATCAACAAGAATATGAATGGCCTTGTGCTCATCCAATCAAGATGGCATGGGAGATGTAGGAGGAGTGGTAATGTGATCATTCTCATCAGTGAACCCCATCTCATTCCTCGACAACTATTCCTATACAGCCAAACTAATAGTGGGACCAAAGAAAAGACCTGTAGATATACCAAGTGAGAACTTCATTCTATCCATCGAGAGGTGTTGTATACTTCTCCTCACAATATGGCCAGAATTTTTGGACTGCGTTGTGATGCTCATAAACCTTCAAAACATGCGAGGTCACAACAATCATGAAATATCTAAAGGGATTTTTAACACCAATAGATGAACAAATGTTGGTTCACATCGGGTTCACCAAAAATGTAAGAGAGGGGGACCACTACATGCAAGACCCTAGGTCATGGAGGGTCGAGATGCGAGAGGCTTCCCTAACTTACCTCAAATAAGTATATGTTTAGGATGTGAGGATGAGAATGATGAGGACTTTTAGGATCCTATGATCACTATGCAATTTGAGTTTCAAAGTGGGGCTAGGTGAGCTAATCTTCAAATCTAAATCTATGCCTTAGGTATCTATCTGCTCGAGGACATTAGCATGTACTTCGGATGATAGCGCAACATGTTGGCTTCTCAAAAATGTGTTGTGTTATGTATGGTTAGATAATGGTTAAGATGAGGTTAAACACCCTAAAACAACTTATCAGCCTAGCTAGTTAACTAAAAGGCCAGAATGATGTGACTAAATAAACCAAGTAATTTGTAATGTTATAAAGAAAATAAGAAAAAGTGATAAAGATGAGGAGAATCTCACCAATGAACTCATTCACTAGCTAATCATTTGAGAGCTCACGCACTTACACACATCAAGAGAGATAATGTTGGGGATGGCTATATAGGGGCCTACCTCAATCAAACCCCCATTTAGGTGTTCCCACCTCCATGGACAGCCAATGGAAAGGAGATAAAGAAGTGATAAAACAAAAGCACTATAAAATTAGTACTATGCTACTCAACCAAATGATAGAGGAGAGGAGAGGGAAGCTTACCACCTCCACTAAGAGCACTCAAGGCTACTTGGGGGAGAAATGAGAGGAACTTAAGCCTCTGTTGTAATGGTGTGGTCCCAAACTTGCTCTACCAATGCGATGGAGTGTGATATTGCTGCTATGGAATACTTGGAATGCTAGAATGTGAGTGCAAAAATGAGCTTGAAGTGATGTAGAGTTCTTCCAATCTTCATCCAACCTTTTTCCAACCTCTAAAGAAAGTTCAAAGGCTTGAATATGAAGGAATGAAGAAATAAATGGCCATATTCGGGTCAGGTGGCCAAAGGAGGCGTTACAACTTTGTTTCCAATGGGAAGATTAACGCCTCTATTGGCTCAGCTGCAAGAATCTTCTAGGTACATAAGCTCACCACACAGACATTTGCACACTGTGCGGGCATCCTCGACATAAATGCCTCCACTAACACACAAAACAGGTGCCAAGTGGACTACCATTAGTGGGCTTAAGTGAATTAAGCCTCTGACTTAGGTTTTCTAAAGTGTAATAAGGAAACAAGGGGAATTGCACCTAGGGTGAAAATTCACTCTTATACAGTGGCCTTTCCAGTTGTAATAGACAAAGTGATCAAATCAAGTGGTTGTTTTCCTACATTGTCAAATCCCTTAATAGATATAGAGTTGGGTTGAATTTTTTATTTATCCGCACCAAGACTATCCAAAAGTTATACGCTACACACATTAAGAGTAGATCCATTATCGAAAATGGTTCACTTTATCCCTATTCTATTGTATTTAGCTATTATTATAAAATCATCATTTTTTTTGCACTTCCAAGGGGGGAGCTCACTTTGCTAGAAAAAAATTTCAGCTTTTATTCCTTGAATCATGGCTACTATGTCATTCAATTGCACATTATAAGGGATAGGAAATTGTTACAAGGAACTTTGAATCATGCTATGATAGTGGGGGGAGGCTTGAATAGGGTCCCACAATGATATCTTAGTGAGAGTATTCTTAAGTTGTTTAAAAAGATCATACTCCTTTCCACTTTGTGCAAGCAAATGAGGGGGACCAAGTAGGATAGGATTAGGAAATGGAAGGGATGTTGAAGGTGTTTGTATTTTTTTTGGATTTTTCCTAGTGCTATATGTATGAGAAACAATATTAGAACTCAACTGCTACAAAAAATTGTTCTTAGGTAGGTGAAGGATAAGTTCGGGTTGTAACTTTTGAGTTTATGGTTTGTGTGAAGGTGGATAAATAATTAGAGGATTCTTAGGGTGTCCCATAGGGTATGTAGGAGGTCCAATATCCAAGGGGGATCTAATGGACACTTTTGCATTCATAACCTCAACATTCTTGGTTTGATGTATTTCTAATAAAGAGAAATCTAGTATCATATTTTCACTACAATTCAAGGAAGTCACATTACTATGGGTGATCCCACAATAGTGGTTTACAATTTTTGGCCAAACTGGACATTGATTTTTTTTTTTTAACTAAATCTTCACATTCGGGCACCTATAGCGATTAAACCATGAGGAATTTGAAGATGATGCAAATTAGAGTCTTGTCACATTTTGTCTATAGATTCTAAAAATATTTTTTCAATTTTTGGAATCAGATTGCACTCTTTTCCATCTCCCACTTAAAAAATTGTTTTTCAAAAAATAGCATTTTTAAAAAGTGACACAATCGTATAACGATAATGTTTTTTCCTTGGAAAGATAAAATTCCAATTCTTTCAAATTTAGATTTTAACCCCATATCTAGTGCTTCCATTTGGTTAGATAGTTTTTATTGAATATTTTTTTTTCTTTAATTAAGTTTCAAAGTCAAATCAATTACAATTCAGACATAACACCATCTTTATAACACATAACTTTTAATGATGTATCAAAAATTATTTTTTTTTTGTTGGATCAAGGACTCCAATATCTAGTGCACTCATATTTTTTTATTTTTTTTTGATAATCTTCTATTTTTCCACTTGTGCAGAACAAAGAGTTTTGTTTTCGGTGAAAAACCTATATTTAATAAAACTTAAAAAACAGATAGATAATATAATCAAAACAGATTAAAATTATATTCGTCGGATAGCTCGTTTTGAGGGGAACCTAATACTAGTTGGGTTTCTACGATCTCCTCCATTTTCATTCTCAAATCAAGCTTCGAAGTGCAAAATTCTCAGCAATTTTGGTGCCTCAGGGGATGAAGGTGAAAAAATGTGGGTTCGGTTGAACAAGTGTTCAGTTGAACAAAAAAATAATGTTTGTTCGAATAGGGGTTCGACTAAACCCATGTTCAACTGAACCCATTCAACATAGAATAAAAAAATTGATTTAAATTGGGTTCGACCGAACATTCTAAAGATGTTCGATCGAAAAATTAATTTTTAATATTAATATAAATATTAATTATATTATTTTTAAATGATGACTTGAGAGAAAGATATGGAGGGAGTGCGGGTAGGTGGCAAGGCTTAAATTTGATGGCCATATGACCGTATTTAGAGATTTTTTCTATAGAATACAATCAAAATTTTAAGAAGATTGTATTAGATAAAAGGAGATATTTTGGATAGACTATCAAAATTTATATAGAATTATAATGATATATATGTTTGATTTATATATAATTTTACATACCTTAAGGTATATCATAATGTTTTAGGGGCACCCTTGAATAGATAATTGTCATTAAAAAATTTGTTGATAGGCAAAGTCAACCATCAAATTTAATCCTTGGTAGGAGGGAGATACTTCAGAGAGAGAGGGGGAGGAGTGGGAGAGAGATAAAGGGTATGGGGTCCTAGGGTTTAAGGGTTAAGGGTAGAGGAGATCGAGAGGAAGAGTGGGTAGGAGGGAGAGACTTTCAAGAGAGAGAGGGGGGGAGTGGGAGACAGATAAAGGGTAGGGGTGTACAAGG